>JABUQX010044934.1:10000-20000 GCA_015478945.1 Trachelipus rathkii | reverse complement strand
CCCTATCCATATACGCTCCTGAATGCAATCAGAAAATGTTGGACTGATTTTCAGTGGCAAAATTATTCCATTTACTGGAGCATTGACAACATCACTAAAAACAAGCATTAAACGTGAAGTAACAGTCGCCCAAGTGTTCCTTCAATTTTAGCAATAAATCTATTTTTAATAAGACAATTAAAAGCAAAAAGCTTCAGTGGAATAATTACACTCGAAATCAGTAGAAAAAAAGACTTTCTAATTTTCTATGTGATAAATCTTTGTGTGTAGCTACTTTCTTAGATCTGCGATTCAAGCTAATTTTTCAGATGAATCACAAAAGTGAACAAGAACTATATAGTCGATGATGCATGGAAAGAAATGCATGAAAATTTAGCCCCTGACTCTTCTGCTGACGATGAATCACGTAGTGGGGAAATTGAAGCTGAAGGTTCCATTTTCACTTCTTTAATGGATTGTTTTAAAGAAATTGTGGCATCAAAATCGTCATACAGAAAAGAAAGTGAGAGTGAAAAAAGAAAGTCCCACTCTTCTGACGATGTGATTATTGTACAAAAAGTAAACGGCTACATGCGGGATTACATCAAGAAATAAACAAATATATAAGTTTGCCTGACTTTGACCAGTGAAGACAATGATATTCCCTTCAAATTGGTGAAAAACACTGGAAATAGTTTTTATGAATTTGAAAAAACCTAGCAATAAAATAACTTTCAGCTCCACCGTCATCAGTCGAAAGGGAAAGAATATTTTAGAACAGGAGGAAATATTTATGAAGCCACAAGAAATAGGTTATCCCCTGAAAATGGAGAACTGCTAATGTTCTGTCATTTTAACCTTAGAGCTTATTCAACATGAAGTTTTAGTTTAATATCTTTGCCTCCGAAAATTTTGAAATTGTCATTTGCTTTATTTTTAATAATTAAGGATCTCCGATAAGAAAGATTATATTTAATTACTTATGTATTATTACTTGTATATAACACTGGTAAAAATGAAATTTCTTGGACGGGTTTTCGCAATTGATTATTGAGCATGTGCTGATTCCAAAAATGTAATTGGTTTTTGCATATCACATCGCATTTTGTGAGATATTGTGTGTTGAAACACAGATTTGTAAAATTTTATGATTTTTACCTTTTTCAAGAGGGTCTATCACAATTATTGGGATATATATATATATATATATATGAAGGAGTAAAAACATATATATATATATATATAATATATATATATATATATATATATATATATATATATATATATATATATATATATATATATATATATATTGGATATATGAAAGGAGAGAAACAAATCGCAATGATATGATACATGTCTTTGATAGATATATGTTAAACATATAATACAACTATGTATAAAGAGAAATATGGGACAACAATGAATGTAATAGAAGGAATGGGTTTAGTTAATGTAAACATACCTACGATGGTAGTAACTTTCTCTTCGTAGACGATCTACTGTGCATAGCATCTGGAATATCCCTCATCAAGCTCCAACAATAGTCGGCCATCATATTGATATCCCACTTGCCTTGTAAAGTCCTTCCATGAACTTTAGATCTTGATGGAAGCGTTCACCTGCTCATCCCTAACATCGCCTAGGTTCCGGAAATTTTCTAAGGTGAGAATGGTAAGTAGTGCAACTTTAATACTTCATTCTACATCATCGAGAAGAAAACTGTCTAGCAGTGTCCTTTACAAGTGTTAGTGGTTCTTCGGCTTTCTGTTCCCAGAAAATTCTGTTGCTACATCTGAAAAAGCATTCCACGCTCTGGCCCTCAAACACAGTCATTGTTGTAGCAAAGGCCGGCAACACGGAGGAGTGTCCGTATTTGTGGGCCATCAAATATCCCAGTTTTTTCCTTCTCGTCACTCAGACCAGGAACGTTGAGCATATATAGCGGAAGCATTCACCATCATGGTCTAGGGCCTTCACAAATTGTTTCATCAAACCAAGTTTTATGTGTTGTGGAGGTTAAGATGATTTTTTCTCTCTGTACAAGTGGTTTACGTACGATGTTCTGTCACCTGGCGTCAAGGTTTCCCACGGTGGCCATTCTCTTTTGGTCCAATGATCCTTTGCCGCCCGGCTATCCCAATAGCACAGGAAGCATGGATATTTGGTGAAACCTGCTGCTGACCCGAGCAAAATGGTTTACCATTTTGAGTTACAACGCCATATTTACCATCATGCTACCGTGCATATTGTAGTTTCTCCAAACTGTCTTTGATTTTTTGCATTACTCCTCTTTCTCCATCCGTACCGAGTCCCACTTGGAAACCGAAGCATACCTGTTGCCGTTGTGTAACAACACACACTTTAACTGCTCTTGGAAGTGTCAATAAAAAGGTCGCCACTCACCTGCATCGTGTGCTGGGATCCCATAGCGAGTAGTGGGCCTGCAACTTCACTGCAATACTCAAGGTTACCATCTGACTGGAAGAGCCTCCGCAGCTCTGCTTCTCTGTACGATAAAATGTTACTCTTGTGCCATGGTCCAGTAGTCAGTTTTCATGCAACCTCGAAGCCAACAGCTCAGGGCAACTTCGGCAAATACAACTCTCATACAAGATCGTTCAGTTCACCCTGGTTGAACAATGACGGACCTTTCGACTGTGTTTCAGATGGATGATAGACATCATCCAGGTCATTGGCATTCCATACATGTAGACGTACTAAAGTTTCCCACATGCTTCCCGGATATCGACCGCAGTAAACTTGCTGCTTACTGTAGAAATATGCGGAAGGTAACGTCTAAACAGCCTACGTAGTGCGCACATAAATTTTGTCATTCCTAGGGAATAAGCAAAAATAGGGATCCTGATTGCACGCGAAACGGGATGTGATAACAGGCAAATCCGAGAAATATTATATGGAATCAGGCACCTCGAATACTATATATCTGCTACAAAAGTCCATCCATGAAAAATTTCACCTTTTTTTGTTGACCAGTGTACGTTTTCTTTATTTTTCCCTAAATGGATGACCGAACTTTGAAATAACTATTCGGCCGAATAGCGAAGTGATTATTCGGCCGAATATTCGGTATTCGGCCGAATACTTTAAGCCGAATATTCGTATTCGGTATTCGGCTTTTCCACTATCGGCACATCCCTAATATATATATATATATAGTTATATATATATATAATAATATATATATACTATATTATATATAGTAGATATATATATATATATATAATCATATATTATATATATATATATATATTATATATATATATATAATATATATATAATAAATAATATATATATATATATATAACACGTAAACACTATCATGGTAATTAATTTTCCAATTGCGCATTAAAGTACCACAAAAACTATAAGATTGACTACAAACTTCAAATCCTACTACTTCATTTGTTGATGACGATTTGTTTTCTAATATCGTAAAATGTGATATAGAGTTTGAAAGACCTTCTTCATCTTTTAAGATTTTAAAACCACTTTAAACAAACTTTATTAAGAATTTGACCGTACTTTGTTTGACAGATCGGATTCCCTAGCTAGGAGTGGAAAAACTCTCACCCGTTGTTTACCTGAACTACGCAGTCAACGAAAGAAAACCAAACGCTCCTTTGCTTCATTCTTATTCCCCAATTCTACTCGTCCAGCATAGCCCGAGCTTAAATAAAACCGTAACTTTACAGTACTCAAACAGGAGGAGCCTCCATCCTGATTATATCTACAATGATAAACATCTTATTCATTTACCAATGTATTTAAAATCTATAAATTATATTATGTATCTGGTTGAGATAAAATTTGGAATTTTGATCAAGTTTTAATTACTACGTGGTATAAATTTTAAAGAACTAATTATCGTAATCTATATACGGTGGTGTCATCTCAACATCTCAAGACAACGTAGAGTCTCCTCCTCCAGTTGATATATATATATATATATGATATTATATATATATTTATATTATATATATATTATAACAAATATATAATAATAATAATATCATATATATATATATTAATAAAAACTATAATTATATATATATATATATATATATGTATTACGACCATTAGAGGTAGATAGTGGACGCAGTGGACAAGGGAAGTTAAAACAGGGGAGGTTGGAAAGGACAGCATCTATTATTTACAGAAGAAGAAATATGGTCAATCTACGAAGTGTCTGAACCATATTTTCAGAAAGAAAAGAGATTCATCCTTACGGATATACAATTACACACAACTGAAAAATTTTAAAGAATATTTTATATTACGATTCGTGAGATTATTAAAAATGAAAATTTTATACATAAATTAAATTTTCATTTGAAGTCTGGGATGGAGGAGTTACAAAATTTTTAATATCATATTTTTTGGAGGGTATTTTGGAAAAATTAATTTAAAAATGAAATTACAGAGAAAAATTTGGGAATATTATAATTGACAAGAGGTGAAGCTGCGTTTTCGCAAAGCGGTCAGTCGATTCTCCCATATACCATATTGTCTCTTCGTGAATGACTGATTAGATATTTTAATTATTTTTCACCACCAAACCACCTTAAGCATGGAGGATATGGTGATATGGATAAAATATAATTTAATTATATATATATATATATATATATAAATATACTATATATATAATCATATATATATATATATATTATATATTATTTATAACATTTATATTTTTATATATATTTTATTTAATATTTAAAGGACTCCCAGCTTTATATTTAAACAGAATATTTCATTAAAAACTAATGCAGTTCACAGTATCAAATGTCGTGATTTGCTCCTTTTCTTATTATATGCTAATGATAACATTTTCCTTTTAACAATATTAATATAATATATATATATATATATATATTATAATCATATATATATATATATATATTTGTATAATTATATATATATATATATATATAATATAAATATATATTTTTTTTATATTAAGTAGATAATATATATATATATATATATATATAATATATTTTCATTATATATATATATATATAATATTTTCATAATATATATATATATATAATTATATAAATCATTTTTTATATATAATATATATATATATATATAATATATATATATATATATAATAATACTGGTGGAGGAATATGTTAGTATTAGTTACCTTTTGTACTGTTCTTCCGCTTACAAAGGTAGTTGATGTAGTTCGTCTTCGTTCTCTTCTTGGATTTCTTCTTCATTTTTCTTATCTGAGACGAACTTCTTTATTCTATTAGGATCCCATTTATGTTAAACACTTGTTTTGAGGATAATTTTTTTTATAATATTTCCTTCTTTTTTATCAAACATGGATAATATAAAATTAACACTATCTTTTAGAGTAGTTGATAAAGTTTATAAAAATTATAATACACTATATACTTTTTATATTATTATAATTCTTTTCCTATATATATAGCTAATAATATGTAAATATATATATATACTATATACACACATCTATTTATCTATATATATATAATATAAAATCTTGCTGTAGTTCATATCTGTAGAATATGGGAATTTTATTGTTTATAAAAAGATTTTTATATTGATATTATTTACAAATTGTCAAAGATTATACCATAAATTATTTCTTCCTTTCCTTTTTTTTAAAACACTTCAAACTCTTCTGTTTATATTATTTTTGTTCACTACATTATCTTCGACGCAATCTAAGCGCGAACATCTTCACATCTCACATCACCGAAATTATATAGAGAGATATGTTGTTCAGTAAAGATGAGGTGGTCTTCATTGAAGGCGAATCAACACTGAATGAGGAATACATATCTGTCTTATTGAGATAGTCTCATTTATCTTTTGAGGAGAGATTATTGAGGTATCACAAAGAATGAATGCAGCTAAAATGAAAATATATATAGTGATAGTGGTATGAGAGATATATATATAGATATAACATTTCAACTATATTGAAAATGAATTCTTCTCCATTCTTCACGTACCAATACAATTATCGTATGCAGTGGTTAAATGTTATAAACCCACAGTTGATGTAAACAGATTATATCAAATATATATATTGATATTGAGTCATTTCTTCAACTAACCCATCCATATATAGTAGCAGTGATATGTGGTTCAAATTATATTTTATGTATACATGGATGAACCTTTTTTCTATTTTAACCAAAGAGCTCCATAGACGAAATGGAAGTTTATCTGAATATGTAATCTGTAAGTAAGCCTTCTACAATGAGAGTAACTAGTTATCGTAGCGTCCACGGAAATGGCCCAGTTAAACTGAGGCTGGCAGGCCTGTGATTAACGGCGTGGCTGTTGTTCATGTCTTCACCATGTTGCTTGAAGGTTTCCGTTATTGTGACATCTTGAAATTGGTATTAGTGACGATGCAAATAGTGACGCTAAAATGAGGCTGGTAGGCCTGGGATTAAAGGTGTGACTATTGTTTACGTCTTCACTGCTCTGCATGTTACTTTTTGTTGGAACCTAATGGAATTGTTGTTAGTTGTCTGAAGACATTTAGAGTGCTATTTTTTCCGGGTTTACCAATTATGAAGTGGAGAAGTTGTTGTTTGTTATCTTTTGTACTGTTCCTCCACTTCAAAGGTAATTGATGTAGTTCATTTCCGTATTATTCTGTTTCGATTTTTTCCTTTTATTCTTTTTCATCTTCGGCTTTCTTACCTGAGACGAACTTCTTGTTCTATAATTGGTTTTAAGGTTATACTATTTGTTTCGTGGGATTCTTTATTTTCTTTTTATTAAGCATGGTATAATAATTCATATAACACTTTCTTTGCAAACGATAACAGTTGCATAAATTTTAAAATTAAATATTATATATATATTATATATATAGTATAGTATATAGTATATTATATATATATATATATATATATATATATATATATATATATATATATATATATATAGTATATTATATATAATAAATCTTGTTGTAGTTTCATATCTGTAGAATATGGGAAAAATTATTTTTTGTTGCATATGACAAAGGATAATTTCATAATAAAAGAACATGCAATAAATATTATAATTATAAAAGTTATACCATAATTATTTTTTCGTTTTTCTTTTTGTTTAACACTTTTAAAAACTTTTTTGTTTATAATTATTTGTTCACTATATATATATATATATATATATTATATATTATATATATATATATATATAATATATATAATTATATATATATATATATATAATATATATATATATATATATATATATATAAATATATATATATATATATATATAATATATATATATATTATATATATATATATATATATTATATATATATAATGAAAGAACAAACATTTGTAAAACACCTTTACTATAAGGAAATAAAAGCATATATATGTATTATATAAAGTAAGAAGATTTATTGCATGTTTCTTTTAGCACGTGACAACGAAAGGAAAAACAGTGATTTTGCTTTTATGTTTTTTCCTTCAAAGTGATTATTGCTACTTTGTCACGTTGTTTCTTACCTCAGTGTGGCGTAATCTTTGAATACTTTATTCTTATTTCTTTCTCTCATTTTCCTTTCTTTCATATTTCTTTCTTTTTTTCTTTTTTTCATTCTTCCACTCTCTTCCTTTCTTTCGTTCCTTCTCTCATTTTTCTTTACTCTTTCTAAGACTTTCTTTCTTCCTTTCTAATATTAGCCTGAACCTCTCTCTCTCTCTCTCTCTCTCTCTCTCTCCTCTCTCTCTCTCTCTCTCCTCTCTTCTCTCTCTCTCTCTCTCTCTCTCTCTCTCTCTCTGTTTGTGTGTAATATCAGCATGCCTCTCTCTATGTTTTTCCTTCTCTCTAACTTTTTCTTTTTTTCTCTTTCTCGCTATCTTTCTCTCATTCTCTTTACTGGCATTCAACAGGATTCCTTATCTAATATGGACCACAGTGGTTCCGTATTTATAAATTGATTTCTAGACAACTTTTTAGCCAGATGGTCCATGAACCTACAAGACACGATGCACTGTTAGACTTAATATTAACTAACGATGAGAGTATGATAGATGAGGTTAGTGTTGAGGAGAATTTAGGAATTAGTGAATATAATATAATTAGATTTAACATGAATGTGATACTTGGGCCCAAATTGCAAGTTATTAAGGAAAAGATCTTATAATTCCGAAATGGAGATTTAACCAAACATCGAGACATGCTTAGTAGAATTGACAGGGATAAAGAGTTTAAAAACCAAAACTGTTTTATCATGTGGGAATATTTTGAGCAAATTTTTGATGAATATTCAGTCAGTATGTTTTAAAGATAAACCCATTAGGGTGGCGAAGAGAAAACCTGTTTGATGGAATAGAGAGATAAGAGAGAAAATCAATGAAAAACGTAGATGTTTTAAAATATTTAAGGGTAATAAGGTGAACGAGTTAGAAAATTATAGGAAAAACAAAAATGAACTTAACCAGTCAATACAATAAGCAAGGCAAAGAGAGAAAAAGAGAGAGGCAGAAATTAATTTAGCAAGGAAGAGTAATAAGGACTCGAAGTTTTTTAGGTTTTATAAATTTTATAGTAAGAGCAGGACAATTTGTCCAATTAAAATTGATGAAAATTAAGTGAGTTCAGATAAGGAATTGGTCAACATTTTCAATGCTTATTTTGCGTCAATGTTTACTGAGGAAAAATTGGATAATAGTTTGGAGACTAATAGTTCTGGTATGCATGTAATAAACAGACTTACGGAATTTGAATTTGAGGTAAAAGAAATTAAATCTTTACTGGACCATATTGGTCCAAGTAAAGCTGCAAATCCTGATTGTATATATGGTAGAATTCTGAAGGAGGGTAGTAGCAGTATTGCAAAGGCACTGCATTTGATTTTTAAACGATCTATAACATTTGGTGAGGTACCAGACGATTGGATAACATCATATGTTGTCCCTATTTATAAGAAAGGTAGTAAGGAAGATTTGGGAAATTATAGGCCAGCTAGCTTAACATCTCTGGTTGTAAAAATTTCAGAAAAGTTACTGAAAGGTCATATAGAGAAATTTTTGAAAGATAACAAGATATTGTATAACTCCCAGCATGGTTTTAGAAAGGGTAGGTCATGTCAGACAAACCTTTTAGAATTTATGGAATACATTACTGACTGCATTGACCGAGGAGATCTAGTTGATATTATATATTTAGACTTCAACAAAGCATTTAATAAGGTTCCCAACATAAGGCTGATGAAAACGCTATTGCAATGTGGTATAGGTGGAGTGATACATGGTAGGATTAAAGAGTAGTTGTAGAATAAAAAGAACAGTGTATACAACTAAATGGTAATAAGTCATCATGGGAAATAATGAAGAGTGATGTCCCTCAGGGCTTAGTGCTGTGGCCACTATTGTTCCTCATATATATAAATAATTTAGACCAGGGACTTAAGTGTAGGGTTTCTAAATTTGCAAATGATATCAAAATTGCTACCTTAGTAAGGAATAGTGAAGGATGTATAAAGATTCAAAATGATCTCAATAAACTTCTTGGTTAGGCAGATAAATGGCAAATGAATTTTGAAAGTAAAAAGTATAAGGTTCTTCACCTAGGTTACACAAATAAAAGTTTTAACTACAATGTGAATAGGGATTGGTTTGAGTCTGTGGACTAAGAAAAATATTTAGGTGTGATTATTATAAGCAGTAATTTGAAAGTAGCTAATCAGTGTTTGGAAGCAAGGAATATAGCTAATAAGATGCTAGGTATAATAAATAAATCTCAATATCGTTTACAAGAGCAAGAAGGTTATAAGTAAACTTTATAATAGCTATGCTAGGCCAGTATTAGAGTATTGTGCACAAGTTTGGGTCCCTTATTTAAGAAAAGACATATATATGTTAGAGAGAGAGAGAGAGAGAGAGAGAGAGAGAGAGAGAGAGAGAGAGAGAGAGAGAGAGAGAGAGAGAGAGAGAGAGAGAGAGAGAGAGCAACAAGGATGATTTCTAGTTTTGAG
>JABUQX010044933.1:0-84055 GCA_015478945.1 Trachelipus rathkii | reverse complement strand
CCTTTTCTTCTTCAAAATTGGAATTTGAAGGAGGGGGTATTGCTTGTCGTGACAACAGGAGAAGGGCATGTTCTTCATCCATGCTCACGGCAGCCAAATACTCATCAAGAGTTTGGGGAGGGTTTCCTCTGTAGGACCAGGTTTAATTCTTGATAGAGACAACAAATATTTTGTTAATACGTTAAAAAAAATTAATATAAAAATTGGACGATAAATCAATTAAATTCCATCTATATTATCTTTATATAATGTTATTTTGCTACTTGAGGGATCAATATGTTGTTTGGTGGAGGTTGAATATTATTAAGTATTTGTATATATATAGTATCTTGTATTTGTATGGTTTTACGTTTAGTGTAAAAACGGTAGGAGATATCGGCATTTCTTTATTTTCTGTGATATTTATTATATATTTTTATTTTAAAAATTTACGCTATTTTAAGTCTAGCGACTGACTTAAAAGAACGAAATTTTATGCCTTTTTTATTAATTGTGTAAGCATTTTTTAACGAAACGCATAAATGTAAGGTCAGAGGAAAAAAAAATAGCTTTCACATCATTTACAGTTCGTACAACATCAATTTTGTTAATACCAAAAATTATCTTTTTCAAAAAAAAAAGTCAACCAAAGTTTTGGGGAGTAAGTATTACATCATTTATAGTCTGTAAAAAAAAAAAACTTTTGTGAAAAAAAAAAATTTCAACCATTGGACTTGGAAATTTTTTTTAAATGTGAAAAGGTTCAAAGATGCCATATTGGCTGAGACTTACCATTTAAAAACTATTTTACCTAGGCACTTGAAATGTTAAGGGAATAGAATACTTACAACTTTGCATTACCTGATTATTTTTGGTTATTCTCTGAATAATAGATTTTTATTTTTTAACTACCTAAATGGCCAGGTATGACCCCTTAAAAAAAAAAGAAAAAAAGTCAAACCAAAGTTTTGGGGAGTAAGTAATACATCATTTATAGTCTGTACAACATCAAACTTTTGTTTAAATTTTTTTTTTGTTTTTTTAACGTAACTTTTTATAGGTTTAACCTAGCGCACTGAAATTTAAACTGTGAGTAGGATTTTTGGTGGTTTATAACATAGGTGGGTTAAAATTCCGATATTTTTATTAGGGGGGAGGGGGGAAGTTTTTCAAAATTGGGGTTTTACACCTAACTTCGCACTGATTAATGTTTGTGAGCTGAAATTTGGAGTGTAGGTGGATAATTTGGTGCCTTAACTACTATACTAATTGAAATTCCTAGTTTTCTAATTTAGGGGGGGTTTACCCTAGGGGAATTTTGATTTAAATTAGTTTTATACTGTTAACTTTTTTATTTTTCGTTTTTCATGTTGTGGAAATAAGAGGGAATTTTTAGTAAATTACGTTCTTAACAATATTTGTTGAGATAAAAACCATGTTTTCAATGGGGGCGTAGTGGGGGAACATTTCCTGAACTCTTTCTTGGTTTGTCTAAACATTGTATTAGAGCGAACATTGCAGATGGAAGTTGGTAGAATCGATAGATAATGGACTGCTTAAACTTTTTAAAGGAGTTAAAAACCGTTTTTTCATATATATATATATTATATATAATATAATATATATTATATAATATATATATATATAATATATATATATATATATATTAATATATATATATATATATATATATATATATAATTATAGTGATTTTTATTTTTATAGGTAAATGAGAAGATAAACACAAAAAAAAGTTTGCAAGGTGATTTTAACTGTAGTAAATCATTTGCAAAATATATATTTATGGAAATTCTATATACGGGAGGGGGGGGTTTAGGGGGGGGGGGGTTTTGAAAAGTTCAAGATACCTTATTGGCTGACTTACCTTGCTAAAAACTTTTACCTAGAAATATAGGGGACGCCAATGTTAATAGGCGTGTTAAATTTTGACATTCTACCTTTAACGACTACTTTGGCACATAAACCAAGGCTGTGCAAAAATTTATAAGAAAAGGTAAATGTGGGGACCAACCTTGTTAATAACCCTGCCAAATATGAGTATCCTACCTTTAATGACTACTTCAGCACATTCTTGCAGCCTACGGACAATTCAAGCATTCCCGGCATTCGTAAATGACCGGAAGCATATTTGCCTAAAATATTTGACAAAAATAGAATAATATAGTGAAAACCCTGAACTATGTGAACATCCTCCAACCTTTAGCGAATTCTTCAGCACATTGCTGCATTGGGAGGCCCACTTGCAAATATTATTCTTATTATTTATTATTATTATTATTATTTCTTCTTTTTGTTAACTATTTAAGAATGATCATCCATTCTTTTAATTGTTTTCCATTTCGCTTTCTTTTTCGATATCTAAAACTTTCTGGTACTTCAACAATGCGGGGTCCTGTTCCACGTGTTTCTCCAATTCCTAATAAAATTCTTTCTTCCTCTTCATCGCTTTCTTCTTCGTCAACATCATCCACCTCCTCCTCAACTATCTTAGGCAACCCTGATTCACAAGAAGGATGATTGGGAGATTCTTTAATGGATGGAATTTTATAGGCTATGGTATGAGAATCATTAGGGGTTTGCCATATCTTGTCCGAGTCGGGCAAAAAACTTTGATATTTTCTTTTTTGCTGGATGTATGTGTCTTTGTCTCTACCACTACCGTGGGTCATATCATAGAATATATGATGAGTCCTTGAAGAGTGGGCCAGCATTTTAGTTATTGCCTCCGTCATCCCCGGATTGTACTTTGCCGTATTAGAGGCAATTTTCTTTCTTATTATTCCTGTGGACAGTTTTATCCCATTGTATGATGGGTAGGCCAGCTTCCAAGCGATGTTCAGATTTGCCTTGACTCGTTTGTAGTGTATTTCTTTACCCTGAAAGGTTGGGAAAAGTTTGTCATCAGGTGTTAAATCTCTACCGAGATATGTAGGTAGAATATATTTTATATCTTTGCAGGGCTTTTGCCAAAATTCCATGACCGAAGTAATTCGCGGTCTGACCCGAGGACGCTGTCTTATGCTCGACGATCTCGAGCTCAAAAATTGTCTTGGGTTGCTTGGTCTTTTTTATCGTTCTAAGTCAGGTGTTAATGGCATCTTTGGTAAGCCCGACAGTTATTTTCTTGGCTTCAAGCGACCGCCGAGCATTCGACAGCGTCAACGACGTCATCAGAACCGCTTGAATTACTTCGATTTGGTCCAGAAAGAATTCTTCTTTTGCCATTTGTTTAGATGTTACGCTGCCAATCTTTCGAAATATTTTTAAGATGTTATCGTTTTCGGAAAAGATGAGAATGTTAATGGTTTGTAGTTTTTGGAACGCAGGCGACTTTCCGAGACGCTCCCTGTTAACCTACTGAATGTTTTTTTCATTTCGCCTAAGTTTGATTTTATGAGCCTCAAGGGTTTTGTTAAGCTGGTTAATTTCTTCAAGGGTGATAAGTCCACCACTTAAGTCCGGTTATCGCCTGCATACTCTAAAAACTGACCCAAAATGGTAAGTAGTTTGACTTGGCTAGTGATGCCAAGTGAAACTTCAGGGTTATGCGCATACTTTGAAAGGTTCTTTATATCGGCAATTCTTGCTATCATGTTATCATATATAAAAGAGGAAGATGTTGGGGTAGGTTGGAAATCCAAAAGAAATCTTCTTAACAACCCTCTACATTGTAGGTGATTTACTCTCTCATATTTCAGAAATCTGTCAAATTCAGTGATAAGGTCTTTGAAGCGAGCGTTATTCGCGATTTTTGCCACTTCAATATAGGTCGAATTAGACCTTATCACTGAATTTGACAGATTTCTGAAATATGAGAGAGTAAATCACCTACAATGTAGAGGGTTGTTAAGAAGATTTCTTTTGGATTTCCAACCTACCCCAACATCTTCCTCTTTTATATATGATAACATGATAGCAAGAATTGCCGATATAAAGAACCTTTCAAAGTATGCGCATAACCCTGAAGTTTCACTTGGCATCACTAGCCAAGTCAAACTACTTACCATTTTGGGTCAGTTTTTAGAGTATGCAGGCGATAACCGGACTTAAGTGGTGGACTTATCACCCTTGAAGAAATTAACCAGCTTAACAAAACCCTTGAGGCTCATAAAATCAAACTTAGGCGAAATGAAAAAAACATTCAGTAGGTTAACAGGGAGCGTCTCGGAAAGTCGCCTGCGTTCCAAAAACTACAAACCATTAACATTCTCATCTTTTCCGAAAACGATAACATCTTAAAAATATTTCGAAAGATTGGCAGCGTAACATCTAAACAAATGGCAAAAGAAGAATTCTTTCTGGACCAAATCGAAGTAATTCAAGCGGTTCTGATGACGTCGTTGACGCTGTCGAATGCTCGGCGGTCGCTTGAAGCCAAGAAAATAACTGTCGGGCTTACCAAAGATGCCATTAACACCTGACTTAGAACGATAAAAAAGACCAAGCAACCCAAGACAATTTTTGAGCTCGAGATCGTCGAGCATAAGACAGCGTCCTCGGGTCAGACCGCGAATTACTTCGGTCATGGAATTTTGGCAAAAGCCCTGCAAAGATATAAAATATATTCTACCTACATATCTCGGTAGAGATTTAACACCTGATGACAAACTTTTCCCAACCTTTCAGGGTAAAGAAATACACTACAAACGAGTCAAGGCAAATCTGAACATCGCTTGGAAGCTGGCCTACCCATCATACAATGGGATAAAACTGTCCACAGGAATAATAAGAAAGAAAATTGCCTCTAATACGGCAAAGTACAATCCGGGGATGACGGAGGCAATAACAAAAATGATGGCCCACTCTTCAAGGACTCATCATATATTCTATGATATGTCCCACGGTAGTGGTAGAGACAAAGAGACATATATCCAGAAAATATCAAAGTTTTTTGCCCGACTCGGACAAGATATGGCAAACCCCTAATGATTCTCATACCATAGCCTATAAAATTCCATCCATTAAAGAATCTCCCAATCATCCTTCTTGTGAATCAGGGTTGCCTAAGATAGTTGAGGAGGAGGTGGATGATGTTGACGAAGAAGAAAGCGATGAAGAGGAAGAAAGAATTTTATTAGGAATTGGAGAAACACGTGGAACAGGAACCCGCATTGGCTTGAAGGTACCAGAAGTTTATAGATATCGAAAAGGAAAAGCGAATGGAAAAGAACGAAAGAATGAATATATAATATAATATATTAATAATAATCATAATAATAATATATAATAATAATAATATATGAGTGGGCCTCCCAATGCAGCAATGTGCTGAAGAATTCGCTAAAGGTTGGAGGATGTTCAAATTTTTCAGGGTTTTCCCCATATTTTTCTATTTTTGTAAATATTTCAATAGCTTTTTTTGGGGGGGGGGGAGGGGTGAAACCTCTATTGCAGCAATGTGCTGAAGTAGTCATTAAAGGTAGGATGCTCATATTTGGCAGGATTATTAACAAGGGTGGTCCCCACATTTATCTATTGTTATAAATTTTTGCACAGCCTTGGTTTATGTGCCAAAGTAGTCGTTAAAGGTAGAATGTCAAAATTTAACAGGCCTATTAACATTGGTGGTCCCTACATTTCTCCTTTCTTATAAAAGAAAATTTAGCCTGGGGAGGGATTCGAGTCCCTATTTTGCATCAAAGTTTAGAATAAATGGGAAGACCTTTTGTAGAAATAAGGTACTTAACTCGTATGCCAATTTCAACATTCTATTTGAATATATATTAAAAAATTTTTTTTTGGCATTTCTCAATTTACTTAAAAAAAAAAAGTATGTAATATATTATATATAATATATATTATATATATTATATATTATATAACTAATATATATATATATATATATATATATAATATAATATACTAAGTATATATATTATTATATATGAAAAAACGGATTTTTATCCCTTATAAAGTTGTGCATGTCATATCTATCATTCTTACCCAACTTTCATCTCAATGTTCGCATCTAAACCAAAGTTAGACAAACAAGAAAGATTTCAGGAAATGTTCCCGCCCAAGTTTTGATACTTTTTATCTCAACAAATATTGTTAAGAACGTAATTTACTAACAATTTCCTCACTATGGCACAAGATTGAAAACGAAAAAATATAAAAAAGTTAACAGTATAAAACTAATTTAATCAAAATTCCCCTAGGGTAAACCCCCCCTAAATTAGAAAACTAGGAATTTCAATTAGTATAGTAGTTAAGGCACCAAATTATCCACCTACACTCCAAATTTCAGCTCACAAACATTAATCAGTGCGAAGTTAGGGGTAAAAACCCAATTTTGAAAAACTTCCCCCCTCCCCCCCAATAAAAATATCGGAATTTTAACCCACCTATGTTATAAACCACCAAAAATCCTACTCACAGTTTAAATTTCAGTGCGCTAGGTTAAACCTATAAAAAGTTAAAAACAAAAAAAAAATTTAAACAAAAGTTTGATGTTGTACAGACTATAAATGATGTATTACTTACTCCCCAAAACTTTGGTTTGACTTTTTTTCTTTTTTTTTTAAGGGGTCATACCTGGCCATTTAGGTAGTTAAAAAATAAAAATCTATTATTCAGAGAATAACCAAAAATAATCAGGTAATGCAAAGTTGTAAGTATTCTATTCCCTTAACATTTCAAGTGCCTAGGTAAAATAGTTTTTAAATGGTAAGTCAGCCAATATGGCATCTTGAACTTTTTCACATTTAAAAAAATTTCCAAGTCCAATGGTTGAAATTTTTTTTTTTTAAACAAAAGTTTGATGTTGTACAGACTATAAATGATGTAATACTTACTCCCCAAAACTTTGGTTTGACTTTTTTTTTTTTGAAAAAATATTTTTGGGATTACAAAATTTGATGTTGTACGAACTGTAAATGATGTGAAAGCTATTTTTTTAGCATTTTAAGATACATTTATGCGTTGCGTTAAAAATGCTTACACAATTAATAAAAAAGGCATAAAATTTCGTTCCTTTAAGTCAGTCGGCTAGACTTAAAATAGCGAAATTTTATAAAATAAGAAAATATTATAATAAAATCACAGAAAATAAAAGAAATGCGATATCTTCTACCGTTTTAATAAACGTAAAACATACATAAATACAAATATATATATATACAAAATACTTAAATAAATTCAAGATACATAATATATTATTGTATTATCAAGTATTCATACAAAAATACATATATAAGATATATAACATGTTTAATTTTAATTGATTTATGTCCAATTTTTATAATTAATTTTTTTACGTATTAACAAAATATTTGTTTTTCTCTTATCAGAATTACCTGGTCTAACAGAGGAAAACCCTCCCCAAACTCTTGATGAGTATTTGGCTGCCGTGAGCATGGATGAAGAACATGCCCTTCTCCTGTTGTCACGACAAGCAATACCCCCTCCTTCAAATTCCAATTTTGAAGAAGAAAAGGAAAGAGAAGATGAAGGAGAAAAAGAAGAAAGTGAAGGAGAAAGAAAAACTGAAAATGAAGAAAAGGAGAAAAAGAAGGGGAGAAAGAAATATCCAATCTGGCGAAAGAGAAGTACGAGTGTCTTATATTACATATATTTATTATATAACTATAATAATATATACAATAATATATAACAATAATTTATTTAAATGTGAATACTATTTTCTTATTTACAGATTTCTTAAAATCAAAAGGGAAACCAGGGCCAGGTGGCCGAAAAGGACATACTCAACCCCTAACCGGGTCGGTCATTAGAAAAAAGAAAAACTAAATTACCTCCCTTAGCCCTGCCCTTTGTATGTTTTACTTTCATTTTGCATTTCTTGTAATGAAATTTTATTTATACTTTAATTTATCTTGATTTATTCCTGCCAACTTTACCTTTTTTTTTTTACATTTTTAGACTCTGATAAACGGGAAATTTCTTTCATAAAGCACTTAACTTCATCATCAAAAGTCATGAAAACTCCTGCTCCAATGCTGATCATTGGTAAAAAGAAAAAGGCCATAAGACGACATTCTTTCCTGCACAAGCGTGTTATGGTCTTTTCAGATTCTTCAGAAGATTCCGGTGAGTAATCATTATATTCATCTAACATATTTCGTTGTAATGAGATTTTATTTATGCAATTTGTAATAATATATATATTTTTTGATTTCTTTTTTCAACTTTCATTTCCTTACACTTTCAGACAATGAACCTGAAAAAGCTGATGCACCAGCAACAGAAGCATCTAGAGCAGAAGAAGTGCTTAACGATTATGATAAACTTTGGGGTTCCAGTTCTGGTAAGTGATAAGTAGATATTCATATAACAAATTTTGTTGAAGTTTTTGGAATTTATGTAAATTTTTATCACTATTATAACTCTTAGTATTATATTAATAAATAAATTTATATTCAAACAGATGAATCGTGTGTGCAAGATATAGAAGACATTGCTGCACAACAAACATCCACAACCCCAAAAAAGCCAAAAACCAATTGGGATTGGGTCTTTGATTCAGAATTTTTCTTCTTCAAGTAAGTGAAAGATAAATATTACTGATAGCATATTTCGATGATGCTTTTTATTTATTGTAATTATTATTATTATTATTATTATTATTATTATTATTATTATTATTATTATTATTATAATTAATATTATTATTTTTATTAATATTATTATAAATTTTATTTTATTTCAACAAAATGCAAATTTTTATTCAAACAGAACATCTTTCCAATGAAAAGTAGTGTGCTGGCAGAGCTACAGGCAAAGAGGTTTGCCCCAAACCACCCGCCTCAGAGCTTTGCAATCTATGGTATGATGTAAATTAATTTTTTATTTCTTTAAATAAAATTTAAATATTAATATTTCATTTATTATTTGATTTCTTTCTGAAACTTTTTTGCATTACATTTTTCGCAGACCAGGGCGGAAATATTATCGGGAGAATTGAGAAGCCTCACCAGCTATGTGATACTACTCTTCCTGCTCCTCCTCCTCCTGAAAAGCCAAAGCTGGTTAGAACCAGGTTAGAAACGAGACCAGCATTACCACTAGTAGCTGACCCAATTCAGGAGAGTATTGATGAATCTTGTAGAAGAGATGCGGCAAGAAAATACAATGATTATAAACTTCTAAAGAAACGTAAGAGTTATTATTATTATTATTATTATTATTATTATAATTATTAATTTTATTATTATTGCAGCTCTAGTCGTCATCTCTTTAGATGAGTGTAATAAGGCGGACAATAAAATGTTTTTGATCAATAGGTCGGTTATGAAAAGTTTGGCAACATTACACATAAGTCCACCTTCTACTCCGAAAGGCAGGAGAAAGCTGAAGCGTAAAGCTCCCGAAAAACAGGCCACCTCTAAGAAACGTAAGTTATTATTATTATTATTATTTTTTTTCTTTTAGTACACACATTTCACCAATACATAACTTATAGGATGTGTGTTGTTGAAGATGACGTAGTTGTCAAGAAAATTGTTGATTATTAAGTTAGAATGTATTGAGTTTCTAAAACAATGAAAACAATTGTATTTGCCAAAGATAATAAAAAAAAAATCATACTGAAGATGAAAATCCAGACAGGCATAATGAATGGGTATAAATTCCTATAATAATAATTAATTAACAATAAAACATAATAATAAATAATAATAATAATAATAATAATAACTTTGTAACTTTTTATTAATTATTTGTAATAATTTTAATTTTAATTTTACCTGTATGCCCCGTTACATGGCCCGTTGTTTTCTTCTGTTATTAGACTTTGATGATCACATCACCTCGGGATCTGAATATAAGCCGTCGGAGGTTGATGATGATGACGATTTTATAGACGTAGCAATGGACGAATTTGAGGAGGAAATTGGTGAAAACCCTATTGCTACAATCCTACTACTACTACTACTACTACTACTACTACTACTACGGCCACTCCTAATTATGACGAAGAGGACCCGTCAGGAAGACACGTATATGGATGTGATGAGGTCAAATTTGAATTGATTTTTTGCAAAAGCAAAAAATACCTAGTAAAGAAAGGGAAGCAACACTTAATTCCAAAACTTAAAGAATGTATGCCTTTACCATCGCAACATCCTTACCGGAATAGAAAAGAAATATTAGAAGAAAAGAAAAGGAAAAAAGAAGAATTGGATGAAAAGGTACGTAAGATGTATGAAAAACATGATAAGAAGTATGAACGAAAATTAGCTATGGTTGAGATCAATGAGAAGGATTATGCGACATACAAAACAAAGAATTCCAAAAGAGGAGGAAAGTTCCGGCCAGTATTAGAGGATAAAGGTCCTTCCAGGACCCTATTTGCCTGTCCGGTGTATACCTGTATGGGCATTTTCGAATACATCAGGAGACACGCTAAAGAGGTGCACCCAGAGGCAATCACCAACGAAAGGGAAATGGGTCATTTTGTTGATGCAACAAAAGAACTTCACGATGCCAAGGTGGAGTACACCTCAATACTTTTACAACATAACATGAAGTCAGGTGCCGCACCTCCGTCTGCTACACCTTCTTCATCATCCATTTCTTGTCCGGCAACTCCAATTAAAGTTGCTATGCAGAAGATTCATAAACTTTATGAACCTTCTGCAAAACATTTAGTTCAGAAGAGAATGAAGGAAGAATTGGAGAAAGAAAAAAGGCAAAAAATGGGACTTAGATCGACACCGTCCCCAATTAAAAAGATCTCTTCGGACATCAAAAGGAATAGACTAGTATATAAGTGCCCTGAATGTGGAAAAGAAAGAACAAGGGTTTTAAAACATATCCAAACTAACCATAAAGAACTCAATAGAGAGCAACAGGGCCAGTTGAGGAAAGAAATGCTTAAGAACACCATAGGAAGGCAGGATATTAAATTATCGGAGAAAACTATGGAGAAAATTAAACTACTAAATGAAAATCAAGCACACACTAATTCCACCTACATTGAAGAAGTGTCAAAAATCGCCAATAACGCAAAATTCAAAGATCTTATAAGTGAGTTTGACAGATTTCTTTTACATGAGAGACAAAATCACCTACAATGTAGAGGGTTGCTTAGAAGATTCCTTTTGGATTTTGAACCCACCCCAACACCTTCCTCTTTTATATATGATAATATGATGCCAAGAATTTTAGATATAAAGAACCTATCAAAGTATGCACATAACCCTGAAATTTCACTTGGTATCACTAGCCAAGTAAAACTACTTACCATTTTGGGACAGTTTTTACAGTTTGCAAGTGATAACAGAGATTTAAGTGGTGGACTTATCACCCTAGAAGAAATTAATCGTCTTAAGAAAACTATTGATGGTCATAAATTAAAGCTTAGGCGAAACGAAAGAACAACTCAGTCGGTTAACAGGGACCGTCTCGGAAAGTCTCCTGCTTTCCAAAAACTAAAAACCATTGACATTCTCAACTTTTCCGAAAACGACAACATCTTAAAAATATTTCGAAAGGTTGGCACCATAACATCTAAAGAAATGGCAAAGGCTGAATTCTTTATGGACCAAATCGAAGTGATTCAGGCTGTTCTGATGACGTCGTTGACGCTGTCGACTGCTCGGCGGGCGCTTGAAGCCAAAAAAATAACTTTCGGGATTACCAAAGATGCCATTAACACCTGGCTTAGAACGATAAAAAAGACCAAGCAACCCAAGACAATTTTTGAGCTCGAGATCGTCGAGCATAAGACAGCGTCCTCGGGTCAGACCGCTAATTACTTCGGTCATGGAATTTTGGCAAAAGCTCTACAAAGATATATTAAATATGTTCTTCCTACATATCTCGGTAGAGATCTAACACCAGAGGACAAACTTTTCCCAACCTTTCATGGTAAAGAAATAAATTACAAACGAGTAAAGGCAAATCTTAACACCGCCTGGAAACTAGCCTACCCATCATACAATGGGATAAAACTGTCCACTGGAATAGTAAGAAAGAAAATTGCCTCTGATACGGCAACGTACAATCCGGGGATGACGGGGGCAATAACAAAAATGATGGCCCACTCTTCAAGGACTCATCATATATTCTATGATATGTCCCACGGTAGTGGTAGAGACAAAAAGACATATACCCAGCAAAAAAGAAAATATCAAAGTTTCCTGCCTGACGCGGACAAGATATGGGAAACCCTTAATGATTCTAATATCACAGCTTATAAAATTCCATCTGTTAAAGAACTTCCTAATCATCCTTCTTGTATTTCACGGTTGAATAACATAGTTGAGGAGGAGGTGGATGATGTTGACGAAGCAGAAACCGATGAAGAGGAAGAAAGAATTTTATTAGGAATTGGAGAAACACCTTAAACAGGACCCCACATTGTTGAAGAACCTGAAAGAGTTTTAGATATTGAAAAAGAAAGCGAAATGGAAAAGAACGAATCACAAGAAAGATTGGAAGAGATCGTAAAGGAAAACGAAATAGTTACTCGCGAAAATGAGGAGGAAGATGTAGGACCAATTGAAATAATGAATGAAGGAGAGGAAGAAATTGACCATGATGTTGATGAAAAGGAGGTCCTCAGAAGGATTTTTTCGGAGTATTCCTCCAAAGGTACAAGTTCATTGCCCAGCTTTTCGGAAGCTTATTCCAAAAAAGAATAATTATAAAAAAATAATATACCAGATTAAACAGTTGAAGTTCTTAACAAAACTTAAAAACAAAAGTAAGCTTATATATATATATATATATATAAATATATTATAATGATTATATATATTATAGATATATTATATATATAGATATATATATATATATATATCATATTATATTATGATATATATTAATAGGCCAGCATCCCGAAAGGCCAGGCATGTAACTAGAAAACTATAAAGTCTACAGGAAAATAAATAACATTTTTTGCATTTACAGAGTTAATTTCATCGGGGAAACTTAAAAAAAATTGTCTAAATTCTAAATATTTCTATTAAATAAAACTGGTTTAAAATTAGAATATCATAGACCTGAAATAGCGCAAGACCTTGAAATTTGAAAGCTGCAGTAGTCTCGCGAGCAAAAGTTGCCAAATACCGTTGTTTGGAGAAAATATTTTTTCTTTTATATCCTTTTTTAAGGGGTTCGAGCCGAACGGGAGGGACCAGGGAGGGGGGGGGGACGAAAGGTCCCCCCGTCGTTATCCCCGGATAGGCCCCGGAAACCATGAATCAATCAATAGGAAAAAAAATAATCGAAAGTAAGTGAGCCGTTTTAAAAAAAAAACAAATTCAAAATTTGGCAAACAATGCGCGAAGGCTCCGAGAAGTTGCCTATCAATTTTCTATCAAAAAATTTTTATTTTCAACATTTTGACGTACCTAATGGGTTTCTTTTTCTTTTTTTTTTTAATTTTCCGGGGTAAAAAATGTCTCCTGATTAATAAATATTTATTTTCGTGTACCTGTTATAGTTTTTTAGTTCATGCCTGGCCTTTTCGGGATGCTGACCATATATATATATATAGTATATATATATATATATAACACCATGTATATGATCTCGATATATAACTATATATATATAATTATATTATAATATAATCAGTCAGTAAGAGGGCACAACTAGACGCCAAACTGACACCGAAGTTGCAACGGAAGTTGAACATGTTGCAAGCAACATTTTGGCACATCCGGTTTTTCAAGCTTGACGTGTCAAGGTTAGGGTTTTTAAGGTACGGTGAGACGGAATTTAAGGTATGGAAGACCGTCTTACAGAGGTTTTTGAGCCTGAACTCAAGGGTGTTACCCCCAAAAAGGGGGCTTAGCCCCCAAAAGGGGGTTTTGATTCCTAGAATGTTTTAAATAATCGATAATCATTTTTGATGGTTCAATCGATTTATCGATGTTTTTCTACTCAGTTGACTCTTACTATCCTTTCCTCAATTTTCAGCAATATCAATCCAATATTCATAAATTCGAAAGAAAATATTATATAACATTCAAGAAACACAGGTAACTGTTAAGTATTCGAGGGTATTGGAAATCTGGAAAAAAAAGAAAAATTAAAAAAAAAAAAAAAAAAAAAAAAAAAAAAAAAATTAAATAAAAAAAAAAAAAAACTTTAATTTTAAAAAAACAAATAAAAAAAAAAAATTTTGCAAAAAAAAAAAAAACAAATTTAACTCCAGCTAACATACTATTTCGAAGGCCGTCACAGACTTACAGGCACTCTTATATTTATACTCAGCGTTGTTTGTGTGTGCTGCCGCCGCCTCCCGCAGATCTGTCTATGATATATATCGCTGACTTGGTGGCTAGTACAGATGCACCCCTGTCGGAGAAGGAGTGTGCATGGTTTCATATCCAGCACACCGGTATAGAAGAGTATCTCATAGAAGGAACTTGTGACAGGATATATATTATATAATATATAGTGCGTAGGAGAAGAAGGAGAAGAAGGAGAGGATTTGATCGGAGCTTTTGGAGCTTGGATTTCCCCCGACGGGGTTCCCAAACTGAAATTAAAAAGAGAGAATAAGAGAAGAAAAATGCACGAAGTGTGACATAAGAGAAATGGAGAGGAGGAAGGAGGAAGGATGGGAAAGGTGAGACAGAAGTGGAGACAAGAGTTGAACCCCACGCTGCTGGAACCGGTGCGGTGACTGAGTTTAGTAAACATTCGATTTTCAGATCCCCGAGTTTCATTCAAAATCCGTTTTCTTTTTATTTAAATACGTAAACTAAAATATATTGTTGCTATTTTATTTTATAAGTTTCATTTTTACATTTATTTCTTTATGTTTTTACTTTTGTTTTCAATTTAATACTATTTTAATATATACTTTTTAAATGTGAGTACACAATATTTTTTTAAAATTTTATTGCTTTAAATTTCAGAAAGTAATAATTTGCATTTTTTATACACCCTAAATTAAAGCAAGTAAATCCAGTTCAGTTAATAAAACTGCCCTCCTGCCCTTCCGTTGATCTATTTGATTCTTGATTGATTCGTCATATGGTGTTTATTAAAAATTGTTATTTTGATACTCTAAAAGCAGTAAATCAAGTAAATCAGTTAATCAAAACTAGCCATCCAGCCACACTCCTACCTTATCCTGATCTATTGATTCAAGTCATATATTTTTAATTAAAATTGTTTATTTTTTTTTCATTACTCATACAAAGCTAGTAAGAACTAAAAATCATCCTCCCCTCCCCATTCTACCTTCCATGATCTATTGATCTATTGATACATTAATTAAAATACCGACAGATTATTTAAAAATTGTTATATTAGTCATTGTTATAAAGGCATTTAGATTCAGTGAATACAACTGCCTCCTAGCCATATCCATAGGATCTATGGATCTATATGGATTCATTGTCCATATATTTGGTATAACATACACAAAAACTTTTAGTTATTTTAGTTTTGTTTTTAACTTAAAAATTTACTTCTTTTTTATGTTTTAGAACAAATTTTTTGCTTTTATTACATTTACCTTTAAATTCGAATTATTTATACCTTTCCGCCCTCCTGTTCCTTCGCAATTTCTATAAAAGTATCTAATTGATTCATAATTCATTAAATTTTTTGATATACATAATTACAAAAAACTTTTATATTTATTTTGTTTGTTTTCTTTAAATATTTTTGTTTAGTGAAAAAAAATTAATATCTAAATTTAATGCTTTAATAACAAAAAATAAAAATTGCTAATTTTATCACATACTTTAATCAGATTAATCAGTTAAACCAATGATCAACAAGTTTCAACTAATTTTCCCAACCCCCTCCATGATTTATTGTCTATTGATCTATTGAATTCATGTCATATAATTTTGAGATAACATAAAACCATCAAAACTTTTTTATTTAATTTTGTTTTGTTGTAACTAAAATTGTTATATTAATGTTTATACTCACTTCAGGTTTTTTGCATTTTTAATACATATCCCTTAAATCAGTTTTAAATCTCAGAATATAATCCAGTAAATCAGTTAATCAACAGCACTTCCATTATCCATTCCATTGAATCTCTATATGTTCAATCATATATTTTGATATAACATATCTCTCAAAAACTTTTATTTATATTTATTTCTCTGTGCTTGCTCCCTATAATATTCTTAAAAATTTTATTATTATAACTTCCTAAAGTTTGTTCTTTATTTGCTTTAAACATTTTTGGTTTTACTAAAAACTTTTATTTGTTATTTTTTGTTTAATCTGTGTCTGGTTAGTTAGGTATAGTTTTACTTGACAACCTCTCGTAAAAATAAATTTTTGTCAGGGGATAATCAGCTACCTATATTAAATTAAAAGTTCATGTTTCATAGAAACCAGACGCCCATTACTCCTCTCACCATTCCGATGAGATTTTCATTTGATCTATTGTATTTCATTGTTATTATTTTGTATCAACAAACAAAATAATTTCTATGTGTTGCTGTTGTGCTTGTACATTTGTGCAGTTTGTTGTTGCATGTGGTTCTAGATTTGGTTGGCATATGTTTGTTGTTGAGTTGTGTGCTTGTTGTTGGATGCTGTTTGTTGTTGCTTGTTGTTGCTTTGTTGTTGTTGTTGTTCAAAAATCTGCCATTCTGAGCTTAAATGACAAATATCTCTCAACACTTTTCAAAATATTTCCAAAAACTATTAATGTTAATTTATACATTAAACCATGGACTGTAATATAGCAAACTAAACAACATATAATCTCATCCCTAGGACCTAATGCATCACAGCATTCATTACAAGGTAACTAAATTAGGAAGTGTATATAACTTTAACCAGCAGAAGATCCAAGCATTAGCAATCGTCGGCCTTTTAACTTGCACAGCCGACCCAAAAAAAATTTCATTATTGTGATTTATATCATTATTATTAATTGAATTATTATCTATATATCTTATTTTTATATTTATTATATATTTTAATTATTATTACTGATTAAGATTTACAACACATAGATCTCACAAACACCAATAACGCGTGTCAGATTCCACTTGTCTCCAGGTCCTACAACTAAAAAACATTAATAGGTAAAAATATTGCTCTCTACCGACAAACGCTAGAATTAAAGTAATCTGTTACGCTCAGGGGATAGTCCTATCAAAGAGGACATGTATTTGCATCTTATCCATCACGGACCAGCCATTGTTTCGAGCAGTCTGCACCTCATTAGCATTACAATATCCTCGTTTGACACATGAGAAGGAGGATCAATGAGCATTATCATTACTTGTTCCAATATCTTTACACTTCATGAGAAGGGTGGTAAACAGATTTATTACTTTTCTCCAATATCTTTATGGACACATGAGGAGAGCTGGTGAAACAAGATTTTATTTCTATTTCTTTTTCTCGCCTCAATTTTCACTTTTTGACAAAGTTATGAGCAAAGGTGGTAACATAGGATTTTTTCTATACGCTTTTTTCTCCGCAAGTTACTCTTTTTGGGACATTCATGAGATAGGCCATACGAGATTTATTACTTTTTTCGATCACTTTTACATATAACAGTAGTGTTTTTATCTTAATAGTTAGCAGATAGTTATTTTATATTTTATGATATTATTATTTATTGAATATTTCAAACTCATTATTGATGTTTATTCAAGTGTGTTTACAAGTTTAATGTATATGTTATAAATGAAAAATAAAGAAATTATTTCAGTCTTTTCGTATCCATCCAAACACTCTATCCCACACAACACAATATTCATAGACAGCTGGCTACTTAATACACATTTATACGCCTGCAGATTCATCGTTACTATATACTTATCGTGATCACGAGGATTTTGCGTTGTATTCCATATGAATGTTCAAGCATATGTGTATTACATTTTCTAAACGATACGTGCTGATATAAGCATTTACATATTAGTATCGAAACCTTGCTAAAACTGGACAATATTTTGAATATATGTTTATTGTGATTTTTCTTTGCTCTCTGACAGGTCTTTCTATTCTATTCGTTTTCGTCAGTTATTTTTGTTAAAAGTTTAGTTATTTATTTAAGTTTATTTTAGTATTTATTTATTTTTTTTTTTATTTATTTAGATTAAATATCATTTATTATATCTTGTTTTTTAAACAAACTTCTTATTATTATTTTTTTTATTTATTCTGTTTTGTTTTTTATACAATTTTGATTTTAAACTAAAATTTTTCTTCATTGTGTTATGTTATATAACTTTAAAAAAAGTTTAGCATTTTCCCATATCCTTTAGAAATTCAGATAAAGCTAGGGTAAATTCAGTTTTAAATTCAGAGCCTACCTTGCAGACCACTTCTCTGACTTATATCAACGACTCGATCTACTGTTGAATTTCAAAGTATATTTTTTGTGCTATTAGATCTCAACCCACTCGTAAACTTGTTACTTTAGTTTTTGTTTGTCTCATCTATTCTTAAAGATTTGTTGTTGTGACTATAAAGTATATATTTTCATTTTTATGTTTTCATAACTTTAAAAATTTTGTATTGTTACATACCTTAAATACAGATTTAAGCAGAATTAAAGTAGTAAGATTCTCAAACATGTCCTCAGGCCCACCTTCCATACCCTTTCCATGATCTATTGGTAATTGATGCTATGATTTCAAGTCTATGATTTATTGTATAACATAACAAACATATTTACTTATTTTTAGATACTCTGGTTCATTTATAAACATTTTTGTTTTAACTTAAATAATTTAATTTTTCCATGTGTTATATATATAAACTATAACAAAAAAAATAGCTATTCTACATTCCCATTAAAGCAGTAAAAATCATGTTAAATCAGTTAATCAAAAACCACCCACCCACCTACTTCCACTCTATCTGTAGCTCAAATAAAACACCTATAATTGATATATATATTAAGTAAAATGTATATTATAATATATAGAATATTATATAATATATATATAGTATAATATATATAATTAGTATATTAATAAATATATAAGAAACCACATTGGAATCTTACACACGAATAATCCTGTAATATTAATAAAAGTTCCCTTACTTAACTCACCAGTAAGTAACTAAAATCGATGCAATACTTATCCTTTTCACACTTTTTTTCAAGCACCTTATATCAAAATTATTAATGTCAATTTTTACAATTTAGATTTAATATTTACGGGAACAAAACAAAAAAATTTATCTCAACCTAAACTTAACTGTAATAGAGGCATTCATTAACATGGTAACTAACATTAGAAGTTTCAACTTTCCAGGAGATGTTACCGTAGCAATCTCAATCTTTACTATACATACCGAACAATAATATTAATTATTACTTTTTTTATATTATTATTATATCGGATATTTTATTATAATATTATTGATTATTATTATTAATTATTATTATTAGTTATTATTAATTATTATTCACTACATAGATCTCACTAACACCAATACAAGCGTGCGACGCTATCTCATGCGCGGGTTCACAACTAAACATAGTCGGCTAAAAAATGCTCTCTTTCAGAGGGTGGTACAAGAACGTGAGAAAACAAGGCCATTCAAAGGCGTGTGAAAAAAGACGATAAATTAGATGTATGAGGGGATATAAAGCAAAGAACGGGGGTATCAATTACATGAACATCTGCTGCTTTGTTCTGCCAATGGTATGAATTCGGTTACAAACACCGGTTACATGTAAGGGTAAAAACTCTCGATGCGTTAAAACGATATGTATGCAAACACAACACACACCACACAATATAATTATTGACACTTTACTTAATACATTTCGTTTTCTTATTATTTTCTCTTTTAATGTTTTTATTTTTCTTCTTTAATTTAGATATAATATATATAATATATTGATAAATAGTAATATATTATTTATATTATATATATTATATATATATTAGTATAGTATATATACTTAATATATATATTCAAGACGTATATATATATATTTGTCGAGTGTAGTAATTATTGTTTAATAATAAGATATATTTTTTGAATTTGAAGAGATTATAGTGATTTTTGGCGTTTTCAGCTTTAATTATTATTATGTTTTTTTTCAAATATTTTTATTTCACATTTAATTGTTTCATTTCGAATTTTCTATTATCTTAATAACGAGGTATTCTTGCGCTAAATTACTGTATATATATAGTAATTTAATATATATATAATAATAATATATAGATATATATATATATATATATATACTATAGTATATATTATTATTCTACTCTACTTAATATTAATAATTAAAGTTATAAAACATAAAATGAAATAAAAATTTTAGTATTAATAAAAATGATTTTTACAAGAAACAATTACTAAATAATAAATAAAGTTTTTGTGTTATGTTATACCAAAATATGACTTGAATCATAGATCAATACGATCAATGATCAACTACGATCCTGGTAAGGGTAGGAAGGTGGATAGAAGGCAGTTTGATTTTACAGATTTTATCTTTACTGATTTAAGGTATGTAAATGCAAAATTTTTATATTAAGAATAATAAACAATAAAAGAAATAAATTTAGTAACAAAAATGTTTAAAGGAAAACAAACAAAAATAAATAAAAAAGTTTTTGTGTTACTGTTATACCAAATATGACTTGAATCATAGATCATGGAATGGTAGGAAAGGGGGTGGGGGGGTTTTGGAAGGCAGTTTGGATTTACTGAATGTGACTGTCCTTTTCTAATAAGGGTATGTAAAATTCAAATTTTTTTTTATAAACAGATAATGAAAATAATTTTTAGTTAAAACAAAACTCTTCACGGGGCAGAATAACAAAATAAATAAAGTTTTTAAAAAAAATATATAGATATTTTAAATAACATAAAAAATAAAATTAAATTTAAAACTAATAATAAAGTAACTAAATAGTAAACAATAATCAAAATATAAATATAAGAATAATAGAAACGTAAAAATGAATTATATATATAACAAATTTGAATATGTTTATATTATTTGAAGAGAAAAATGTAAATGTCTTACAACGACGTTTAGATAATTTTAACACATCTGCTTGACATCATAGATAACAGCATCAGGGTGTATCAGTTAAGTTAGTCGATGATTGCAGGGTGTAATGTATCTAAGTAACGTGAGTTTTATTAATATTGGTGGTTGTGAGTGTGATGTGTAATGGTATGAGTATGAATTTGTTATGATTCAATATTACATATATAGGCTTAAATAGTTTTATAATAATATAATAATAATAATAATAAAGTAATAGTAACTAATAATTATAATAATATATAAAATAATATAATAAAACTACTGTTTAAAAATATGTAAAGTAAGGACAAAAGTAATAAATTCTCGTTGGCAAAGCTTCTCAGTGTCAAAAAGATTATATGGGAGAAAAAGATAATAAATTATTTACCTCCTCATGTGTCAAATGATATTGGGAGAAAAAGTAATAAAATCTCATTTACCCTTTCTCATGTGTCAAAAGATATTGGGAAAAAAGTTAATAAATATCATTTACCCCTTCTCATGTGATTTAAGAATATTAAGATTAATTGAGTCATTCCTCGAATTTCATTGGCTTCCCGTGATGGCATAGCAAAATACAGTTCTCTGATTGACTATCCCTTGAGGGTAACAAGATTACGTAATGTTTAGGTGTCTGGTAGAGTAGCAATTTACTACCAATTTTTAGTTTGGACCTGGAACAAAGTGACGCACGCGTTATGGGTTGTGAGACTTTGTGGTAATAATAATATAATAAAAAATATAATAATAATAATAATAAAATAAATAAATAATATAATAATAATAATAATTAATATAATAATAAAATAATAATAATAACATATTTTTGGTCGGCTGTGCATAGTAAAGACCGAGATTGCTATGCTGACTCTGCTGGTAAGTTGAAACTATTAATTTTCGTTACCTTGTTAATGAATGCTGTATGTCAGTTAGCTAGTTAAGATATATTTTTGTTTAGTTTTCTCAAATATTACTTTAAGGTAAAATTAACATTAATATTGTTTGAGATAATTTTTGAATAAGTTGTTGTATATTTTCATTCAACTTTGACCAAGATATATTTACATCAAACAACAACAACAACAAACAGCAACACAACAACACAAACAAAAAAACCATACATCAACAACTGCAACAAAATGCAACAACAACATGCAACAAATGCAACAGCAAAGAAATTAATTTTCTATGTATGTATTACAAAATATGATTATGGACAATTGAATCAAGTAGATCAAATTAGATCAATAGATTCATGAGAATGGTAGGAGGATAGATGTGGGTGGGTTTGGGACATTAATCTGATTTTACGTTTTACTGCTTTAGATGTATGTAAAATTGCCAAATTTTTTCCTCGTTATAAACATACTGTCCAGCAAATTAAACAAAATAACTCAACACATCATCATCAAACAACTATATATGTATATGCAAACTAAAACAAAAAAAATAATTTTTATTAGTAAAACATAATGTTTAAAAGAAAACCGCAAACCAAATAAATAACGTTTTTTGAGATAATGTTATACAAATAGATCTTGAATCAATAGATCAAAATACATTTCAACCAATAGTTAATGGAATATTGCAACTCAAGGATGAATTAGGCACAGCCCTGATTTTTACTGATATTTTATCTTTTAAGTTATTTATACCCATATAAGACACATAAAAATTCTAAATTTTTAAAGTAAAATTGTATAATTATTTATTTAATTTAAAAACAAAATAATTAAAGTTTTTGTGTTATGTTATTACAAAAATATGACATGATCAATAGATAATCAATAGATCAATAGATCATGGATGGGTATAGGAGGGGAGGTTTGATTACTGATTTACTGAGTATTACTGCTTATTAGAGTAATGGTCCAAAAATAACAATATTATAAAAAATAATGACTTGATCATGGTTATCAATAGCATTCAATAGAAAATCAATAGGATTCATGTAAGTACATGGGTATGGAGGCAGTTATGATTAACTGATTTACTGGTTTAGAGTATTGCAAAACATATACAATTGTTTATAAAAAAATTGACCTTGAATCAAATGGAATCAATAGATTCAATAGATCAATAGATCAATGATCATGGGGAATGGTAGGAGTTGGCTGGATGGAGTTTGATTTGACTGATTACTAGATTTACTGCTGTTGGTAGAAAAACATAAAATTTTAATAATGAAATATGACTGATAGATCAAATAGATCAATGGATCAATAGGATCAATAGATCAATAGAGATCATGGAAAAGTAGGAGTGTGCTGGATCGATGGTAGTATTGATTGATGATTTACTGATTTTAGCTGCTTATAGAGTATTTGAAAAACATTAACAATATAAAATATGACGAATCAATAGAATCAATAGATCGATCTAGATTCAATAGAATCAATAGAATTCATGGAAGGGGCAGGAGGGCAGATTGATTGACTTAAACTTATACTGATTTTACTGCTTTGGAGTATTGTAAAAAGTGCAAATTAATTTACGTATATAAACATGGAAAAGACATAATAATTTAAAAAGAAAAAGAGAATAGAAATATTAAATAAGTATATTTAAAAAGTTTAAATGAAAACAAAAATTATAAAAACATAAAGATAAAAATGTAAAATGAAAACTTATTAATAAATAAAAATAGGCAAACCACACATTTTAGTTGATGAATATAAAAAGAAAACGAGGATTTGAAATGAGAGGATGTCAGTTCTTGAGGCTAAACGAATGTTTTACCATTAACTCAGCACCGCACCGGTTCCAGCACCGGTGCCTGTACCACTCTGTCTCATTCTTCCTTCGTCCTTTCCATTCCTTCCTCCATTTCTTTTACAATTACTGCTAATTTCTTCTTCTTCTTTTATTCAGATTTTAAACATAATATCTAGATAATTTATAAACACTTCTCCAATATATTGCCTCAATTCCTCCTTCTTTAGTACTTATCCGTTCCTATTTCCTCCTTCTTCTCTTATGCACCCCGTGTGCATTTCTTCTTCTACTTCTATATTACATTAATGCATAATTACATCCCTTCTAAGATCCTTCTAATCTGGAAGGACCAAGCACCCCTTCTTCCGAAAGGGTGCACTCGTTCCGGAACCGTCTCCATGTTCACAGGCAGTAACGGAGGCGGCGGCAAATACAGACATACGGAAAAATAGATACCATCGCGCAACTTATTTATTATTTATTTATTTATTATCTAATTATTTATTTAATTAATTTACTATTATTTATTTTATTATATTTATTTTTTTTTATTTTTTATTTTTAGTTTTTCTATTGTTTATAAGTTTTTTTTTTTATTTTATTTTAAATTTTAATTTTTTTTTTTTTTTTTGTTTTATTTTTTTTTGGGGGGGGTTCCAGGAATCACATTATATCCAGTTTTCCAGGAAGTCACTTCTCGCAGTTCCACGGTTCTGCTGGAATCCTCGAGGATTACCAGATTTCGTAAACCTCGGATATAGATCTTTTAGACTATCAGCGATACATATCAGATTAATGAATGTTAATTAATAATTCTTTCGATTATATTTGTTCATGAGTCAACAGAGTGCACGATACAGAAATAGACTCGATTTAAACATCCTCAGAGGCTTTATAATGGGGAAAAAAACCAATCGATATAAATCAGATGGAAACCATGCTCAAAAGATCACAAGTCTTAATCAGGATATTTAAAAATTCTAGAGGAATTTCAAAAAAAACCCTCATATTGTGGGTGAGGGGCAAGCCCCCTTTTTTGGGGTACATCCCTTGAGCTTCAAGGCACTCAAAACTCTGAAGCTCGGTCTTATCAGACCTCTCTAAAATTTACGTTATACTTACTCAAACCGATAAATCCTTCGAAAAACTAACTTTATGACACATAGGTCTAAGCATGATAAAAAAACGCGAGATATAATGTTGCCAGGTAAAATGTATTCTAGATATTGAAATATATGCCAACTCCAATGAGGCAATCATTACTGATGATTAATTGATATAAATATTGTACGTATTTTTGGCGGTTTAGTTGTGACCCTCCCCCACTTACTTAACATATATATTAATAATAATATATTATATTAATATATATATATATATATTATATATATACTGATATATTAATAATATTATATAATATTATATATATATATATAATATTATAATTATATATTATTAAAATGTATTTTGGTTTTTACCGTAGACTTGTTTTCTTGGATCCATTGTATAGGTTTCGAATATTTATATTATTATATTTTTATTATTATTAAGTATATTAAATGGTTTATAATCCTGTAGAAATGACAAGAATAAACTATAATATAATAATATAATTTGAAAATAAATTTCAAATGAAATAATAATATATATGATTATAATTCGTGTAAGGTAATATGTATAGGTATACTTTTTAAAAATATATAAATAAAAATATACATTATAGTAAAGATACAATATTTATATATTATTTCTCTCTTTTTATTCTACGATTCTGACTTTTAGAAAAATATAATGATGCCTAAATAAATTATCATCATAAATTAGTCAAATATGTCATAAAACTCACTATTAAAAATATATCAAATTTCTCGATGGCTCTTGTCAGATTTCTTAAGACCTCTCTGGAATGTATATGACTACATTTAGTAAATACAAAACAACCAACGAATATGACGCAATGAATATTTTATTTTGTCCTAGGCTAAATACTCAGTTGTTTAGAAATTATTTGCATATTTCAAAATTGTATAAACAATAGGAGTTGATATTTTGCTGAAAGCTGAGTCTATAAATATGATATTTTTTTTATATTTTTGGGGTATTGATTATTTCCAATTATTAATGATTCACACATGACTATATAATTTATTCCAGTTAGTAAAATTTACAAGTTAACCGCGTAGAAAAACCCCTGTTTATTTCCATGGAGACTTATTGCATGGAGACCAAGACACCGGGCCCCGCGAGTACAACGTTTTACAGAGGTTCCCCGCCCACAAGAAGAAGCGACAGCCCTTCTCGGTCGGTGGTTGTTTTGCTAGCTTTAATCTAATTGAAATTTCGCGGCCATTAGAAGTATAAGAATCAGCATATATTGGCATTTATTATTGCGTAATTTAGTTTGATTATTTATTATGTTATCAGATTTTTAATCCAGAAAGGAAATGGGAATCTCAGTGAAATATATATAACGACTTCAGAAGGTTCAGCCCCGAAGAGAAGCCATTGTCCTCTTAATTTAGATGAGAGAACATCACTTCCCATTGTCTTTCTTCAAAGCTCTTGTACTAAAGTATTCGTATATCTCTGTGTATGACATGGTGGTTTAGCTTTTATAACCACTACAATTGATTTCATCTTGTGAAATGTTTTTGTTGCTCCTAATATAATGTGAAGTATTCCAATTCTTCAAACAAATTCTAATTTTACTTAAATCTTATCAAGCTTATCTTAATAAATGGTGTAAAACCTATATGCGAATATTGCTAATCGTTTTTATATCTTTTTCTCATATTATATATAATCAAACCCAAACCAATTTTTGTACAATTCTCAAATTTCGTATTATTATTTAGTGATCAACTGGAAAAAGCATATCACTCGTCACTTCTCCTTATGTCTTTTAGACTTCATAAAATTTCTTTCCTTTGTTTGAGTTGGAGCAGAGATGGAGTGTGTCAGATAAAGTGCAATATTTAATTTGGATTTCCAGGGACATTAGTAGCGCGCAATAACCATTGTCATTTTAATGAGATATAAGTAGATGGCTGCAGCAAAAGGTCTCTCCTGTGACATGAATATATGTTTCAAATCAAGAAGTAAGAAGTTAGCTTAGGAATAAACCTGTTACTTGTTATTGAAAAGTCATCTCAGTGAACACTAGAATTTTACTCAATTATTAATTCATAGTGGCCCATATTCGTAATCTTAGTGTAAATCTTTAACCTTTAATTGGATTGCACACGCCCCGAAATTCGACAACAAATACACCCAAAAAAAATGTTTCCGCTAAAGCTTTTTGGTCCAGTTGTTAAGCCTCAGTCCCTGATTGGTTTGATTATATTTATTGGTTTTTATGATAGAACCTAAACAAAGTTGAACTGATCTTACCGAGTAGAACATTCATGTGTGCCTTTGTTTGCCAGAGAGATTCCACCTCTCTTCCGAGAGAATTGCCTCTCCCATATTTCAATTGTGCTTGTAATATATAAGTAATGCATGTTACCGAGACCATTAATTCGTTAAGCATATTTTATAATATTTAATTGAACGCCTGTAATTCTCTTCTCGAAAATCAGCCGCCAATATATGTAACCTAGTAAATTTTGTTGCATTTAATGAATTCATAGATTTACTTTTAATTAGAGCAAATTTCTTACTTAAACATTATTCTCAATTTCACATTTGCTTCTCTTTAAATACTTTTATAATATATATGAAAATGAAGCAGCACGACAACAATGATGACTCAGTCGTAGAAAATTTAAGGCAATTTGTTTCACCATAGATCACTCTTAGTCCTCCGACAATGTGATTTGCGTTCCTCTTCAGCTTATGCCTCCGCACCTCTTTAAATTTTATACTAAACGAGTTGGCAAGATATAATTGACAAAAAATATGAGGAAAAAAAGTTTTCAAAGATTTCAAGTTACAATTTGCTACTTTATCGCATGAACGTCTGCCTAATTTGATTGAGCCGTTGCTTCGAGTCCGCAAAAAAAACTTGGCCTAGGCCCCGAGTCACAGTCCGTAGCCTAAGGTAACACGCACTTAATGAAATATATATATATATATATACTATATATATATATATATATATATATATATATATATATAATTATATATATATATATATATATATATAGATATATAATATATATATATATATATATATATATATATATATAATATATATTCATTACGAAAAATCAAACGACAAATTCTCGAAACTTCCCAAACCGACATGTCGAGTATTATAATGATTCTATAACATAATAAAATAATAGTAGAGAGTTTGAATAATAAGAAATAAATAATATAATTTGGAAATCAAGCGTTAAGTATTAATAAGAGTAAAGTGAATAAAATTGAATTAAATTCAATAAAATTAGATAAAATATTTGATTTTTTATATTGCATATACAACATATTAATTATTAAAAACAAAAAAGGAAATCTTGAGACCCGTGAGTACTCCAAAAAAAATAATGTCAGCGCCCAAAAAAAGGTATACTTATTTTTTCCCGTAGAGCTGAGAAGGAAGCCAAAAATAAGATTTTGTTTAACAAAAGAAACAAAGACGAGCCCATCTAGATTACGGTTGGGGCGTGTTATTGCAGTGCAACTAGACTACCGAACTCATAAAAAATTTAGAGCAACTGTGCAAATTAATTGAAGGAAATATAGCATCATGATTATTAAAAAAAATTTTCTTAAACAAGTAACAGTTACCATTTATAATATCTCGTAATTTCGGAAGATAATCCCACCCACACACATTATAGAAACCTGTATACAGAAATGAAGTCACTACGAAATAAAGGGAAAAAAAATGAAAGAATGCAATAGGAACGTTAGAGGGAATCTCAAACTCGGTGCGAAAGAGGAGCGGAGTGCAAGATAGCGGGAAAGAGGAGCAGAAACAAATTACAAGAAAGATGGAAGGGAGGGGGTAATTCCGTAGAATGCGAATAGTTTAGGGACACTTCTGACATCGGAAATAAAATAAAAGGTATGCAAGAATGTGAACTGTAATATTTAAATGACCCAGTATATATATATATATTAATAAGGTTTCAAGTATGAAACCATTGCAATCGCCGTAAGATATAGTATATTATAAGTAAAAAGTTACATAAAATATATTAATATCTTTTTTAAACTTAATAGTAATAACTGAGTTAATAGACAATAATGAACGATATAATAGATAAATATTATATTATAGTTTCCCCTATATATATACTATATATATAGATATATATATATATATAATATTTTAATAAGATTGAATTAGCAATTCTGTGTTATAAAAAAACACCTCTTTTCAGAATGAAAGATATTTGGAGTATTGTCTATGTGATAAAAGAGCGGATCCTAACCATTGACAAAGAGCAGATCTAACCATTAAGAGTATATAAGGATATTTAAAAGCAGCCCAGGACTAAATATTGTTCAATGTGTCCGCATCCTCCTTACACATTGCACAATATTTTAAAAAGGTTTGAAAATAATACTCCATAATGTAATTTGTATTAATTACTGCTTCATAGACGAATTTGTATTATGAAACTTATTGCCAACTCTAGATCAATTTTTATGTACGATATGAGAAAAATGTTGAATGCTCCAGAGTGGTTCTTGGCCATAGATTATCAAACAATTAAGACGTCTTCTGACAGGAAATGCACAAAATAACCGAAACACTACATATTCACATTGTCGCATACACCAAACATAGAGGGCTTTGATAGACATCCTTGTATTGAATAAACAGCGTAAGAAAGACAAAGAAATAAAAAAATGACGATAAATATAATAAAAGTATAAGTTCATTGAGAAGTTGAAAAGGCTTATAGCATAAAGAAGATCAAAAGACTTAACATAGAATAAGAAAAGTGGAAATAATTTCAATTTATGAGTTAGTAAAGTAACGTGCTTGCAAATACACACAAAAAAGTTATTGAACATCTTGGTAAAGGATATGGCTGTATTAAGAACAGGTACAAGTGAATGAACAGTAAACTATGAACAGTAATGAGCTACACATCAACTACTTATATATAACTTATAATACTAATCATTATAACTACTACTTACTTGAATGTGCTGCTTAATGATGCTATATCCTTACTATACTCTCAATTAATTATATATAATATATAAATAATAAGCATAATATAATATAATAAGTACTAATAATAATGAATTATATTATCCATTCATAATATTTATCCTCAATAAGCTACTATAAATCCGCCATTATAATAGTGATAAATATAGTAATGATCAAGCGGTTAAAAGTTATATATATATATATATATATATACTACTTAGATATATAAACGATGTATATATTATAAAGAAATGATCAATATTATAGTAGAGATATAGATGATATCAAGAGTGGGCTTATATAGATAGATATATATATATACAATATATATTATATACGTATATATATTATACTATATTAGTAGTATAGTATAGGTAACTATAGTATATTAAAAAGCAATAATAATCTTATAAAAATAATAGTAATTAATTTAACGAATACGTTAAGAAAACATATATCAGAGTAATCATAACTTAGGTAATATATAATATGTATGTATAATAATATATGACCAGGTTATTATTATGCCATAATAGATATGCTCATATAAATAATAAAGTCAATATATACTAATATTATGATATATATAGTAGAGAGTTGGCCTATAGCGAAACCATAATATTATAATTGTAGACCGAAGGCACATAAGGATTTTCGTATAACCACTAATAAATAGAAGAAATATATAAAGTTATAATAGCTCTACGGAAGAAAGTAACTATATAGTTTATAGGTAGTTTAAGATAAAGATTGTTTTTTAGATAGCAGACGGACCTCATACCGGGCCAAAGCAAGACGATATAACAAGGTATGACAATAAAAATTAAACGAACTTTTTAAGGTATAATTAACATAACCATCAATAAGAAAATGAGGCTGGTAAAAATATTCTACTCGAAAGCAAGCTGCGCATAAATGCCCTGGTTATAAAAGTAATAGTTTATTATAATTATAAATATATATATATAATATATATATACCGGTAATTGAAAATTTTATATATATTATATAGAGGTATATATATACTAGTATATTAGAAGAAAATATTGCACCCAAAAGTAGCTCCCAAATTATTCTCATGCTACGGTCAGTATATATATATATATATGTATGATATATATAATATAGATATAGATAATATTATAAGTGATATATATAGATTATATATATATATATTAATAGAGCTTTATTATTCATATATAACAATAATGATGCAGCAATTTATTATATCATATATATAATACCCCTTTCCTCTAATTATGTACTGCCACTATCTTTCCTATACTATGGACTAATATTTAAGGTTAATCTACCTCAATATATAATGTAAGTACATAGTCGAGTAGTTGCTTTTATATATTATTGAATAACGTATATATACTTTATGAATTTTAGTATTATTTGACTAATATATTATTAATAAATAATCTTTAGGTAAAGGTAGAACATTTCATGATACCAGAAGATATTGATATATGGGAAACCATATCTATAATAATACCGGTATATAATCATTAATAATATATATTTATATGGTAATTAAATATATATACAAATTCGCAGATTAAAATAGCCATATAATGATACTAATATATATATATTATAGATTATACATTATATATTATAGCTTTTCCACCAGATACGATATTTATATATATGTTAAACCTAAGAAGATATTAAATATATGTTATAACCCTGGACCTTCTCAATATGAAAACTGTGGGTAAGTGAGTAGTTATCTACTCTGGATACCATATATATATATATTATAACTACTTCAGCAGTAGATAGGAATAAATAGACTATTCCTAATAGAGCTTATTCAGTATGATGGTAGTATATATAATACTATAGAATAGTCCCATTTACATAAATATACTAAAACTTATATATAAAACCTATATATATTATTAATAATTCATATATAGTATCATAGCGGTATTCTACTACTACAATTACAATATTGGGCTGGAGCCCGACAAAAATTATGTTAACATCTCAACTATTACCATATAATTAGTTAGGATATCCTTATTAACGTTAATATACTTTCCCCTAAGAGAATGATTAAATAAGTAATATATTATTAAATATTTTTAAGAAAAATAATTATATATGTATAAATAGATAATATTTGGTATATATGTTTAATTTATCCTTACTTTGCTCTCAAGACCAAATATACCAAAACGTATATTCGTATTATAAAGAAGCCTATAATTTTTCAAAGAAATAATATAGTATATAACCTAGAAAATATCTGGATCCTGTTAGCTATAAGAATATATATATATATAGTAGTAATATTAATTATAGCTAAATCGTATGATAATTATATGTATTAGTATATTAACATACGATCAGTAATATATACAGTTAATATCAATTATAGATTCCTATTATCACAACTACCTGGTAGATGCGACCGTGGAATATATATTATAAAGAATAAGAAGATGAGTTCTTAATTAAAATTAAACAATATATTTAGTAATGTATAATTGATTTTTATTCCACATAAGTAAAAAATTTAGCATAGCTACTTGCCCAATATATGGTAATAGTATATATATATATATGAACGCCTTCGTGGCGATAGGAGGCTTGACCGGCCCGACTCAAATCGTGCGATGAGCGACGCATGGTTTGATCCTTCCGCTGTAGCAGTCTTGATTGTTATTTCTTCCTGGAGGCAAAAAATTTAAAACTCGCTGCAACATTGGTGAGTGGCGACAGGACTTCGGGAACTCAGGCGGCAGCTTAAAAGTTCGATTTCCGTGACTAATTCCCCCATGGTTACCCCCCTTCTGAGAAGGGGATTAAGGGGCATGTAAAACGGAGTTATATGGATATATTTATTATGAAAGTATGAAGGTTTATAAGTGACTTATATATATATGGTAGATATTATATATATTATATATAATTATAGATATAGATATATAGGTAGGTATATATATATATATCATATATAGCTGCAAATTTTTACTTGAAGTATTTGATATTATTCAAGAAAAATATTTACAAATAAACTCATGTTCCGTTATTACCCCCTGTTTGCCTGAAATATGTAGTCATACATGTTTGCAATTGAAAATAAGCAACTTATTCATATAAATTGATTTACTAATTTCTAATTGCTAATTTCGTGGAGCCTTACCACAACTTTCGCGTTTATCATTTTTTTGGATGATTGAATAGAGACTGGTTGTCTGAGCCATTGAGAAACTCGACAAATCGAATTTTGAAGATAGGTCTTTTTTCAACATTTCCTGGAAATAAAAATTCAATTTTTTTTCTGCAATATTTATTCCATTTATTTTTCTGTGGGCGATACTCATCTATGGTCGTATTCTCATAAAATGTGTGAGCTGTCAACTATCCATACAGTGTTTGATTCTGTTAAACTATACGGGTACAAGTGTTGAAAATCTTGAACAGAGCTATACTCGAATCGAGTACCAGTTTCGCGGTAATACCTTTCGTAATTCCGCCTGTAGCAATTTAACTGTCTTGGCAAGTAACGAATATAGTTAGCAAATCACTGCCGTCCGGTTTCGCTGAATCGTCGTAAAGAAGTTATGACCTTATTTTCAAGGGCCCAAGATCATTTGATAACGTTTCCGAAGCATGGCCATAAGGAATTTGACTCGTGAAAGAATTGTACAACATAAGATGTCTCCCACCAAGCTGCTTAGCCTTACCGGAATTTTAACCTAGCAGTATCGGAGAGAAGAAAATCGCGCAAGGTGATAGACCTTATTTCCCTCACCAACTCCCCATTCCAGAATCCCGGCGGAGATTGGACAACTTCATTATTTTACAGCTCATATTTCTTCCCAGCTTCTAGCGGTTTCAGTGAGAAAAGAAAAGCTGTGTGAGTATTTCATGCTCATAGCTCTATACTACGTGATGCCGCTACATCAACAATTGTCTTAACTGTAAACAAGTGATGACATGTAGATGACACACGAGTGGGAGGCAGGATGACATTGCCAGGATGCGGATATGCCACTCGACGTAAAACTCATCAGTATAAAGTAATAGATATGGTCGTGGGTTGAGGATCCGAACCTTGGGCAAGTATTTGAAGCAAAGACCAGCGGTGTATACAAAGCTAGTCCTCTGCAACCGACCCCCCCACCCAAGTGCTGAGGCACTTAAATGATGGATGAGAAATAAAATCAATTCCTAATTACTAATAAAACATTCATGGATATAAAAAGAATTAAGAACGCACTAGAATTTCAATTCTTCAAAGAGATTTGAGGAAAGAAGAATAGATGTCATTATACTGAGAAACGACACTGAAGAAGGACTACTCCCTACTATTCAAGAAAGAGAAAGAAAATCCCGAACCAAGAAAACACAAGATGAGGCAACTAAAGAGAGGAGGCAGCTACAAGATGGAAGGGCAGCACTCAGTTAAATAGAATCAGATTATAGAGAGATGGGAATAACCTCGACATAAGCCATGCAGAAGAAGTGGATGGTAGAAAACAGAAGAGCCCAAATGAAATTAACAAGTTTCCTCAGGTCGGAGATTACCTAAAACTTTTACTTGGAATAATGTTAAGAAAAAAACATATCATTTCTATGAAGCCCCCATTTTTATCAAATCCAAAACCAGCTAAGAAGTATTTCGGTGAACACTGAGCAGGATCACTTGTTTTTGCTGTTAGTACAAACGCTGATAGTTTTAAGGGATCTACTATGTTTTTGCTGGTGGCCTATTTTGTACAAAACCGGAAGTTGATCTCGGTCGAAAAGTTGATGTTGTATGGATTATTTGGTTAAAGTTGTTGTTGTTAGACAGGAAAAGTGACCCCAAGAAGTGTTTGTTAGAAGATCGGATTCTTGAAGTTAAAGAATGTATATTTGTCTTCGAAATGATATGAAGAAGGCTTTTAAAAAACCAACCCGTTCAATGAGGTCGGACAATTCTTCAGTCGATAATGTAAAAGAAAAAATACCAAAAAATAATGAAATCGATGTATTGATAATCTCCCGTGAGAGGAGTTCTCTACCTCTCCCTCTCTATACAGAATAAAATTTTTTAAAGATCTAAAAAATGTTCAAAGTTCCTTAAGACCTGATTCATCTCTGGTATCTCCTCCATTACAATCATGAGCATAATGAAGCGTGCGGGGAATGGGAGTCAACATATTTTGGTATTTGTGCAGGGTTTGAAAACAAATTTGAAATGAAATGAAAAAAAATATAAGAGAAAAGAAAAAAAGAGGGCGTAAATTCTATTGTCACAACGTAATATGTAATTTTCGAAAGCAAAATAGGATTGAAGATTAATTGAAATAAAGAATTATCATTAAATTATTATTAAAAATAATTTTTATTACTAACATGAATAATAATTAATAATAATAATAATAATGGAATTAAGAATATAAATAAATTAAAATAATTAAATAATAATGATATAGATAATAATAATTATAAATTAATAAATTAAATAATAATATAATAATAATTAATAATAATATTGAATAATAAGAATAATAATAAGTAAAAATAATAAAATAATATAATAAATAATAATAATATAACGTAATATATAACAAAATAATATATTAAATGAATGATATATAAATAATAAATAATATATAGATAATAATAAATAATAATAATAAATATAAATATTATATAAATAATTGATAATAATAATAATAATAATAATAAGTTAATAATTAATAAATATAATTTTTAAAGATAGAATAATACTTATAAATAATTAATAATCTACAATGAATAATTATAAATAATTAAATTAATAAATAATAATAATAATTAAATTAATAAGAATAAATATAATAATTAAATTAAGAAATAAATAATAATATATATATAATTAATAATAATTTTATATTTTATATTATTAATTTAATTAGTACTTAATGAGTAGTCATCAATTACGGCTTCTGCTGCTGTATGGAATTAGATTCCATTAGAAAATCGTTAAAACTTCATCAATCATCAGACTACTCTTCTACCCTTCTATCTTTTTATATATATGTCAGAACAGACATACTCAACCCTCATAACTCAGTGCAGTTCATTGATAACGGTAAATTTGGATCACCGTAACCTTTCCTAATTCAAATTGAAGATTAATATATATTTTTTTTTCTGTTTTCACCTTCGAGTTTTCATTTTAAATGTTGACTCAAAGAGAGAGTGTCAAGTTTTTGCTCTTTGCATTTCCATAAGTAAGGCCAAATTCTTGAGATTAACACTCTTTCCGTAACAACACACAATGACAGTGCCTTAGTAAAAGCAAATCATGAAATTGTTTTGTAAACGAAGGACCACATGAGTCCATCGAGGTCACATACTACGTCTCATTCATTACATGTTTTATGCGTACGCACATTGTTTCTTCAAAACATGGGGTAGCTTACTACAATTGTAGATATGGGATGAATCTATAACTGTAATCTTCCTATGGCAATATTCATGACTCTACTGGTTATAATACTCTGGTTGCTTGTAGGACTGGAATTCCCATATGCTGTGTACCAATAAAGGTTGGGGATAGATATAATATTACAAGAAAAGCAGGACAATAATTAAAAGGTTCTACACATTAATATAGATACATGACGTGTCTGGAAAATGTGCTCGCAACGTCAATAGGCTAGGTGTTACAAAATGGAAAGCGATAAATAATATATTGCCATTACTCTTAGGAATGTGTTGGTGAGTGGGATGTGACCTTGTAGGAGTTGTGGAGCTATCTCAGATGATATTTTGTGGAGAATGGTGCGCGTATATACTCTGATGCATGGATGACTGAAAACACTATTTTAAAAGATAGAGAAATTTTGCGTTAGAGAAAAGCGTCAATAGGGACATTCCGAAGAAAAATCGCGCAAAAAAAAATAGAAAAAAAAGAAATTAAGGACAGATGAGAGTTTTTTTTGTAGTTTGTTGTTTTTTTTATTATTTTAAAGTTGTGTGAAAATGATGGTTGAACTGTTAAAGAAGGAAGGGAAATTGAGTAGGTAGAATAATGTGGAAGAACAATCATCGTTTTCGTCTGTCCGCGTGCGTGACCAGACAGAACATTAGTAAAGAAGGTCTCTCTCTCACAAGCCCATTAAGCTCCTCATATATTACAAACATTCTTAGTCCTATACTACTCTCTCGTAATATGGAAGCATAGCGTAACGCTAATTTTATCTAAAAAGTGAATTACCAACCAATGAAAGGTGGAGTGCCGCCGGTTCATAAGAGGTTAACAGAGTTGATGTCACGGTTTGAGTAGATACTGATATATAGAGGAGAGATAACTAATGAATAAGTGGAAAAAAATAGTTGTGTGGGCGCTGAACATTTTCTTACTGATGGTGATAGAACGGTACAAATGACAATGGAGGAAGCTAAACCGTACACAGTATAGCGTAGATCCTTAAAGGCCGTAAGAAGGGTTGATCTCGCTTAATTACAGCATCCTCTAGCGTGTTATATGATGCCGACAAGTATTAAGTTAATGTCAGAAAGGAATTTGTAGATGGAATGTGAATTAGTGACGAGAAAAGATGATAGTTTGAATAGACTAAGGTGTTCTTTATTCAATTATTCAGAATGATCTTGATAAAACTAAGACAGCACAATCATTTAAATTTATAATATATAAAATTATATTATAAGAATAAAATACTTATTAAATATTTCTCACATAATTATATATATATATATAGTATATAAGGTAACACTGAATAATACCGTTTTTACCGGTATTGCTTATATGTATGTGTGTATGGATGGTAGCGATTTTGTTCTCTCTCATTATATATATAGAATGAGGTAGATATGATACCCAAATCCTAATTATAGTATATGCTTGTACCCTATGATCCAAATCCGTATATAATATGAGTGGAAAACAGTATAAATAAAATATATCGTAAATTTGTTTACCTCTATTATTATATATATTAATAAAATAATTTTATGTGATCATATTATATATATAGCTTATATATTATTTAATATATTGCTATAAAATAAACGGTATTATATATATATATATATATATATAATAAATTATATATATATTGTACTTACCAACGTGCATAACAAATCCTAGGGTGTAAGTGGTGAGTTTGACGGTACTATTCAGCTAGCTCGTCGTCAAATAAGATCTCTGCAATGATATTGGTTGGTTTTGAAAAAAAACAATGCTGCTTTGCAACACTCGAAGTATATTTTCTGGGCCCATATAATAAATAGCAATTCAAATCACTCAAATGTTTTTTTTATAAATTTTCAATTACACGATTACATTTGTCTTCACTGAATATTGTACCAACTTTCTATGTCATTTAGAGATGAAGAAATTAAAAATATTAGGATTATGAACTACAGTAGTGTAAGGGAGCCTGTACAAAGCGGACCACCATTTTAGAGCAAGAAATTAATCTTTACCCACCGCGAATTATGGATATAGATACCTACCAATGAAGTCTATTCAAAGTAGTACCAGCTCATGTACAGAATTCCTCCAATAAAAGACAATAATAATACAGCTGATATTTGCCTCATCCCTTTGTTTTTTTATGTTTCTTTTTATTTATTCTTTTTCTTGATGGTTTTTATCCTAATGATTTGATGTTTTTTAAATTTGCTTCAATTAGTGGTTCCAATTTAACAAAGTCCGAGGGGAAGCATTCCTTGGCTCCTAATTGCCTAAAAATGTTACTATCTAAGATGTGTGTTCCCGCTCTATAATAAGCCTTGAAGCATCGAGAAACTGGGTTTAAACCATGAGTTATGTTTGCACCCGAATGGGAAAACAACTTACCAAAACCTAAGATCTATTACTAAACTGGCCAAGTATACTGTCAAACACCTGTTTGTGGTTTCATGATCTTAGAGTCAGAAATTGACAATTGCTGAACGCCATCCTAGTATTTGATCGTATTCTATAACTTCTAAAATCCTATCAAGTCTCGTATTTGAATTTTCTAAGGGTGCCCTGACCATTCTATATGTGTCCTTGATTGTTAAGTTTTTACAAAAGGTTTGTTAGCTCCTAACTAAAAGATAACAGTGGTTACATATCACAATTCACAATGATCTAAGTTGCAAAATAATATTGTATCACTCTTTATTTTATATTTCGATACCCCGACAAATTACTCCAACTTCGGTATTTAGATTAATTTGATTCGAATATATCTATCATGTTTGTGCGTCCTTTACTGTTACATTGTGGGTTCTCTTTTACCACTTGATCGAGGAGAAGGGGTACCTATGAAAAGTAAATGCGCTAATTTACCCTGTCCGCACGCAAAAAATGTCATACCTTCGTGCATTTATATCTGAACTAACCCATCAATTAAATAGGCTTATATCATTATTTATTTTTCCAATCCCACATTTGTGATTCTTCGCATATTATATAATTTCCGAAAATTTTCTTGCCAAGATTGTGATTAAAATTGTCTTGCAATTATATATAAAAAAAAATTTCTTAGCCGCATTTTACTGCAACTATAAATAATTACTCAAATAGACCTCGATCTCCGTTCTCTCCTCTTTCCTCTTTCTCTCTCTCTCTCTCTCTCTCGCTCTTGCTCTCTCTTTCTTCTCGTTTCTTCTCTCTCTCCTCTCTTTCTCTCTCTTTTCTCTCTCTCTCTTCGCTTTTCACTCCTTCTACTCTCTTCTCTCTCTGTTCTCTCTCTCTCTCTCCTCTCTTCTTCTTCTCTCTACTCTTCTCTCTCTCTTCTCTCTTCTCTCTCTCATCTCTCTCTCTCTCTCTTTCTCTCTCTCTCTCCTCTTCTCTCTCTTCTCTACTCTCTCTCTCTTGCAGCTTACTAACCAACGTGCGTTATCTCTTCTTCACCATAAAGGTAAAGAAAAACAATATTTTATGTGCTCTTTTCATTCTTTATTCCGCGTATACCCGACATTTTCCTTTCATTCATTCATTCATTCATTCATTCATTTTTTCATTCATTCATTAATTCATTCATTTACTTATTATTATTATTAATATTATTATTATTATTATTATTATTATTATTATTATTATTATTATTATTATTATTATTAACCTTGATGTTTTTATATACTTATTGATATATTAAGATATATTATATTAAAATCCTCATATTATTTTCTTATTATGATAAATTATTATTATGGTTATTGATTTTGGACTATTAGTACTGGAAGCTGAAACCGGTTCCCGGCGTTACTTTTCAAGGCACCATTTCGCATCCCATAACCGGCATCTGCGTCGGATGATTGATGCCTTGTTTTATTATGCTAAGCCAGCAAATATTTATGTAATTGCCTAAAATAATACACTCTTTGAGAGTTCAAAACTGGGTTTTCCTTGTCATATTAAAGCCATAAAACAAAAATAGTACAAATTTAACCCAATAAAAACATTAATAAACTCATGAAGTTGTTAAAATATCCATATGCGGTAGTAGGCAATCAACGTTGGAGACTTACTTCATAATACATGGATACTTCGTGGTATGCAAAGTTGTAGTTGATTTAATGAATGATCTAAATATAACATACTTGGATGACGAATAGAGATTGTTCATTGATGCCTCTAGCTAATCCTTCAGGCTGTACTACTTCAAAACGAAAGCAAACAACTTACCTTTCTTATTGGATATTCTGTTCACATGAAGGAGACATATGAAAATAGGTAATATCTATTGTAACATATAAGCTACAATGCGCACAAGTGGAACATATATGTTTATTTGAAAATGGTTGGCATGTTACTTGGTTTCCAGCAGTGTTACACAAAGTACGTCTGCTTCCTTTGAGAGTGAGACAACCATGATAAGTCTCATCATTATTTTAGAAAGGATTGGTCTCTAGGAGAAGGTTTAGTGGCAGGTGTTATTACGTTTCGTTCGAGCCGTTTTGAAGCTAAGGAAAATATTCATACTATCATTACATACTAAATTAGGGCTCTAAAATTTTTTGCAAACACCAGATATGGAACAGAGCGAATTAGATTTCATTTTCTAGAAGTTCCCTAGACTAAGTTAAGCAAAATAGAGGAAGGTGTATTTGATGATTATCAGGTGCTATTTGATGAAAGCAAATTAATTGAACAGTTTTGAGGGACACATTTGGACGGAGCAGAGAATAAGAAGAGGCTGTGGTCTCTTTGATGTATGATAGCTCGTCTGGGACGCTAAATATTTCTGCGAAAACAAAAATCTCAAGATTTAATATGAACTGGTGCTTGTTCTGTTAAGATAAAACACGATATATAAATGAGAGTGTATCAAACCAAAGATGAGTAATAATAGTTTCCTAACAAAATTTAAACTCCTCATTCCCCTTTCTGCCTTTTGAACTTGCAGCCTCCCGTAGATAAGTAAGCGAAGAATATGGTAAGCGAGCGTGTTTGACAAAGCAGCATTTCAGACTCTTTCCGAGAAACATTTACCAGGCAAGCTAAATCTACAGTGCTGGTTTACATTGGCCATTGCGGTGGACATGATAACAGACCCTCTATTGACAAGTCAGATCGTATCAAAAAGGAACCGAACCAAGAGGGAATCGCAATAAGATTAGGCTGCTCAGTTACACAATACCCATATCATATACGTTAGAATATATATTCCTTCAATTCATAAATATAATATTAACACAATACTCTTCGGAAAACGGATATCCAATAAAATGCATTTCATTGGTGCACTGCGACAAAACAAAAAGAAAGTTTCAGGTGTGTGAAACTTGAGTTCTCTCAATCAAGAGTAACGATGCAAAAAAAAAAAAAAAACCTTATCTAGTGGATGTCGTATTGATTTATAAATGGGCATAATGAATTTTACCTCTAGAACATGGAATTGCATTACAGATGGGATCGTTTTTCTGCTTCGAATAAAGTCGGACTACTTCCACGACATCAATTCTGAAGGAATTTCTTTTCTGCAAGAAGAGTGCCGTCATTAAAGCCTGCCTTATTTATTGAAGATCAGGATTAAAAATTGCAAATATGTTTTATACACTGAATTTCCAGATCGCGTTTACATATTCCTTATGTGAAATGGAATTTCTGTTTTGTTCTAACATCGTTTCTTTCTCAGCTAAAGTGCAATTTAAAATTCACGTATTGTTAAACATGGAAAGTTCTTATTTTAACTTTGTATTGCTATGCCAAAGGTATCCCCTGAAAATCAACCTACTTTATTAATATTAATTATATATATATATATATACCATAATATTATTACATATATATATAATTATAGATATATAAATAATATTATTATAGTATATATATATTACTTATTACTATTATATATTTATATTATAGTTGATAAGATAATATAATTATATATATATATGTATATAGGTATATATATATATATATATATATTATATATTATTATGATATAATTATATAATAATAAATATATATTATACATATCTAAAGGTACTATAATATATATATCCTTATAGTATTAAATGACCATTGATTATATAAATATCTATAATCCTTAATAACATTAGCAATTATTTAGTATAATATATATAATATTTAATTACAATAATAACAAAACCTGCTCCCTATTTATTAATAACATAAAGACAATAATTATTTAGAAGAATTAAAAGCAGAAACATAGAACTTTATCTGAATTAAAAATCAAAGGTTTAAGTGTTGTTCCCACATGACTCTCAGTTTTATTAGACAGAAATTCGTTTATGAGAATGTCTTTCTATATTAGTAAATTTTTATATATCATCGAATTTTAATCTTTGGAGAATACGAAAGATTAAACAAAGAAAGAGAAATGATAAATACTGTTATCTATTTGAATATGGTCTATATTCTATTTGTAAGAGTTTGTTAACAAGTGATAGCAAAGGAAAATCTCTTTACAACGCATTCAGTTACAAACTTATTAAACTAGTTTTTAATTCATATGAATGTTAGTCATATAAAATAAATATTTCTTTTTACACCATCATATCGAATTATTATTATTATAGTGTATATATTAATAATATATTATATAATATTATAGTATATTTATATAATATATTATATATAATATATATACTATATATATTATATTATATAATTAAGCAAGTGTATAGAAATGGACAAATTATTTTTTATTAAAGTATAATAATTCTTATATGGCTTATAATATACACTTTTTTTAGTCATTTAGCTCCTTAATTGCATCTTATTTTCTGTAAAGCAACATTTATGTGTGTGGCTTACAAATATATTCTTGTTTTGCTTTTCAAACACACTTACAACTCTTTCTCACCAAGTTGAAACGGTAAAAAGTATATTTATATGTAGTACTATATTATGAATTTTTACACCTGGCTGATACTGTAATAGTAGCATGGGATGGAGTTTCGATGTTACTGAGAGCCCCGATTTCTCAAAAAAGTATTAGAAGGATCGCTTTCAAACGTGGGGAATATAATCTAATGTATGTGTTAAATAAATGCATCAGCCAGTGGAGTTTTTGGTGTACCGCTCAATCGTTTTGATTGATCAAGACAACCCTTTCTAGGGTGTTGCCCCCTTAGCGCCAAGTTAAATTCGTCCTGAAAAAAAACCTATGATTTGGCTTAACGTATTCGGATAGCTAAAATTTGGATGGTGAGCAGTATGATGATACGTATATCTCGTCGTGGAGACTGACGATTACGTTCTCTGCTGCGTCCCCCCGTAAAGGACTCTGGGAACACCGTCTCTAAATAATCTTAATATGTTAGGAAGATTGAAACTTAGAAACTGGATGCTTGAGTCGTGTCAAAGTTGATGGTTGGAGTGATTCTGTAGGTCTGGATTCAGTTTCTGGATAGACGCCAGGGGACCCTGCGAGGGGGTTCCCCATTTGAAAAAGAAGATATGCGATTTATTGTTTAAGATGGAAGAAGGGAAAAGAAGAAGCAAGAAGAAAGAAGAAGGAGGGAGGAAAGGAGGAGAGGAAAGATATGTCAAGAAAGAAAGGGAGGAGGAGTCAGAGCAAGATTTTCAGAGTTGGGTTACTGGCACCCAGGTGCTTTGAGCCTAGTTGTTGCCTAAGTTAAATAAACATTCGTTATAACACAGCAATGTTTGTCTGTCTTTAATTGTTATGGTCTGTTAGATTTCGAAAATAATCGGTTTAGAACCATCGAAGACAAAAAAATAAAAATAAATAAATAAAATAAATAAATAAAATTTCTTATTCTTTTTATGTTTTAGTATAACGTTTACTAAAATTGTTATAATTTACATACCCTAAAACAAGAAATTAAATGCAGTAATATCAGTTAACCTCAAACTGCCTCCTCAGCCCCTCCATGATCTATTGTCTATTGATCTATTGATCTGTTGATCTATTTGATCTATTGATCATTGGATTTAGAATGTTGTTGTTGAGAGAATGTATTTTATATATATATCTACTTATTTATTTTAATCCTTTATACTCAATCTTTTTATCTTTTTACTATTACTTTTAAAAACCCTCCAAACGCAGAGCCTCTATCCGCTCTGTCCGTTTTGTTGGATGACTTTACGACAATAACGGATTATTTAAAAGCGCACTCGCCAAACGTGAGCGATCGCGTCCTGCGTTCGCGAAGTGAGCCGGCAACCGCCGAAAATTTCATAGCCTCATGCCCGTCCGCCCAATATAATACAAGGTGGGCTATGGCTTACACTCATCGAAGACGAGCTCGAAGCCGTTGGTCAAAGAGGGCGTAGCCGACGCTGCTTCTTATTAGAAAAATTTGTTTATGTAGACATAATAAAATATTTTTTTCTCTCGGATCAAGACATTTAGATTTTTATAACTGTCTCTTTCAAAAACGATTTTCCTTGTCGATTTTCTTTAATCGCCTTTCCACCTCCTTCTCTACACTCATTACCGTTCTGCGACTTTGTTTTTTTAAAATGTTTTCCTTCATCGCCACAAACGTACATTAGTGTATGAACGATCGCTTTTACAGCCTAAATTATTAGTATGATAGACTAGCACGGAATTTCAAGGTATTATGCACATCAAAACACGTTTTCGTCGTCGCGTCCCAAAATTTGTATCCCTCTCCCTATATATGCTACTAACGATACGTTCAAATCATTTCTCCTCTAAATCCTTCGTAATCTTTATTATACTCTAATAAGATGCTAGGGAGGGCTGTATTCGCCGTTATTTCTTGTTCCCCGATTCGTTATCCGTATGGTGAAGTTTATTACGCTAACTAACAACTCCGTCATCGTTGTAATGGCCTTCGTTTATGGCGGGATGATCTCCGTCGTACAGGATTGTCGGTTACTTATTGTCTCTTTATCTAAAGGATCTTTCTCCGCTTTAGGGTCAAAGTGCCGCGTTAGACTCGGGCAGTTAATAGTTTTTCGATAAGTAGCAGGGAGAAACCACTTCGCGAAAAGACACAACAAAAAGTTATATAATACCTATTATTCGAAACCTTTTTCTAAATAGTAAATATTACTATAACGCCGTTTAGTAGAACAAAATAACCAGTGTGTTTAGATATAAATTATATAATAGATATCGATCCGACTCTTTTAATTAAAATGAAGCATTACATTAATATTATAATAACTACTATTTTCTTATATCGTAAGCGTAGGCGATGGAAATAAACGATCAACCTAAAAAATATTATTCTTTGCCTATTTATTTATGAAGGGCTTTCATCGCTTAAAAATGCTAATATCATATTAATACTTATTGCTTCATTCACCTATCTTCGACCCCAAAGGGATAAAAACGAAACCGACCCCAAAATGACGGGGCCACAAAAATTGGGAGGCTCTCACTATAGAAACTTGTGGAGGTGGATCGAAGTGTGTAAAGGATTTCAGAAAAACGAGATTAAAATTCAGGGAAGCCTCTTCAAATCGCTCAAATCGGAATTTCTCAGTACGAAGAGAAGCCGCGTATACGATTTAGGTACCGAAAGGGATTTCCCTCTCAATATAGTTTTATCCGATTACGAGAATAAATTGCCGCCGCAAATAAAAGATGATGCCGAGAATCTACACCTGGCGCTAGATGTTTTTAAGAAAATTAATGCGGATAAAATTGAAGCTCTTCGGCGACATTACTGGGACCACTACGAAAAGTATTCCGAGAGCGCGAAAATCGAGAAAAGGAAAAAGCTTCTAAAAAAACTCTTTCACAGAAAGTTTTCGATGGAGAGAAATAAAACTAGTTCGACGCTCGAAGACGAATTCGTCGTTTTATCGGATATTGTAGAAATTCGCGACGCTTTTAAAAGGTTCGCGAGAAAAAAACGAGAGGTGATCGAGAAACACGAAGCGCTCGACAGAGTCGCTGAAGCCGCAGCCGTCGGGAGAACCGGGTCGGGGATAAAACGAAAACGAAAATTGTTTAAATTGGGAACCGTCGCCGCCGAGAAAAAATCGAAAGTGACGATAAACGGCGGTCAAACGTCGTTACCGTCGTCGTCGCCACAACCACCGGGAAACGACGAGCCTTCGGCCGCTACCGTCGTCGATGATAATGATCATCGGGCTTCGCTTGAAACGTATTAAATTAATCTTAAACGGTATCGAGAAAAAACATAAATGTTTGCTGAGTTATTTTAACGAAGAAATCCTTCGACGCAATCGCACAGTTGAAACGGGGTTGGGTGCCAGATTAAAAAAAATTAAAAATTCGAGCGAGGAAACGATAGCGCAAAATCGGAGTTGCCGGGAGACACGTAAGCGAGACGCGATAGAAATCGGGGACTTGGCGCAAAAAATACGAGGCAAAATAAAACATTTCTCTCTCGCGAAAAAATCTTCGAATCCCTAAGAACCGGCGAGAAAAAAAAATTAGGAGAGTTCTAATAGATTGAAATTGAATTATTTCGTTAGTGAGTATATTGTAAATAATGAAAAAGATATAAGATTAATAAATATATTATTTAATAAATATATTGATATATCGAATCTTTCGCGGCGTGTACTGAGAACTAAGATTACGATTTATTCGCTTTACTTACCTTCGTCGGATGGATCCAGAATGCGATACTTCGATATTGTCGCGGGCCTCGGAAAGGTGTTTCGAACGCATCGAGGATCTTAAAAAACAGGCAGTCATAATAGAGTTAATTATTAGGAACGGCCTTAAGGAAGTCGACGACCGATACGCTAAAATTCAGGACGACCTCGACCGCCTCGAAACCAGAAATGGCCAGATAAATGCGCGCAACGACGAAATCGCGGCAAGACTAAAGAGCGTGAAAGAAACTTTGATCGATTACGACGAAAAAAGTTTTGGCGATGCGGCGAGTCAACAAATGAAGAGGTTAAAAGAAAAATAAAAAAAAGAAGGAGAAGAACGAAATTAAAGAAATTAAAGAAGAAAAGCTTTACGCATCCTCTTAGAAATAAAAATGCTTTCTTACTTATTCTTTTTTTTTGAAATGTTTTTCTTTAGGCGAGCGTGATTTATTTTGATATTTTTCAATATTCTAAATAGAATTAAAAATGCGTTAAAATAAAATCGTCGTTCGCATATTTTTAAATCAGCCGATACTCCTCTCGATTTACCGTATTAAAGAGTGATTAATTTATAAACGCGTAGACAGCACGACGTTACCTCGAAGAAAACTCCCTTAACGGAACATTGAAAGAATCTTATTTTTTCCATATACCGACCCTTAGATTTTTAAGTAATATTTCAAAGAGTATCCTTAGAGTCCCGACCACCCGGAAATACGAGCGGTCTGTCTAAAGCACCCTAACCAGCTGCTTAGTTAATCGAGTCCGAAGCCACTTCCAGAATAACCTGACCGAGAGGGATTCAATGGAAAGAAGCGACACGAGGGTTCGTATCTTATAATACTTTTCCTTACGACACGCTTATACTTTTCACGGCTACGCCGAAGTCCCTATGATTCCTCCTAATTATGTTTTGAATTCCCGTATAAAAGCACAAAATCCCTTAAGGGAGCTCCAATCAGAATTAATTTTTACCTGTTCCACAGAGTTCTGGTTATGTTCTTTCGTGGCACGATCGGAGAGTGAGGGGGACCATAGAGATTGTTGACGTTAACTCCAAGTGTTTCCTGAGTATTGCCCAGGCACCCTCCCCCCAGAGAATCTTAAATAGTGAAACGTTTTCTAGAAACACCTACAGCTGCCTTTCAATTATTTTCGATACCCGAAGGGCTTCTAAAAACTGAGGTCGACTGATCTATGACTAGGCGACCCGTCAGTATATCTCGATTCCTAACAATTCGTTATACAACTATAAAACTGTTTTAACGCTCTATAGCCGAAGTCTAGATTCGTAAATTACCTTTTTTTTGGTTGTGTACTCTCCATAGAAAACTCACCTTGAGGAACGAAAAATTGATTTTATTCTCCCATTTCCTCGATAAATATAGATATTTATATACTTCGGTGTAATAATAATGATATATAATATAGTAATATTATGACTATGACGGAAAGGAAAAAGATATTTAATAATTTAACTTTATGATGAATAATTAATAAGTAGCCTAAATAGTACTAATACTATAACTATATGTATATATAACTAATAATATTACTTATAAAGTATAATTAATATATTATTATATAAATTAAATATATATATCATATCACAATTCTATGAATCTAAATAACCTGATTGAACAAGTATACTCATTACTATATATATAGTAATATCATTCTTATTTAAACGGTCGATTACCATTACGTTGATAAATTTCTCATATTAAAATTTGAATTAAGAAACTTATAGTTAAAGAATAAAAAATTTGATAAAACACAATAAATCGTATATAGAATAACAATAGAAAGTTTTTAACAATTAAAGTTTTCTACTTCAATATAAAGACGAAAAGATAGCTGATCATTTCGAATTGCTATCACTTAATCTGCTTCGGTCGACCAAAGATACTTATCGTATAAAAATCCCTCATTACAGATATGTTACAACGAATAAGGTAAAGTTTCAATCCACGAACACTTTTCTTTACAAGCTCTGAATACCGAGAGGCCATTCTCTAATCTATTGCTCTCGTCAATTTCGCTCGTTCATTCGTACTTTTTTCAGAGCTTGACGGACGTGATTCAGCAAGTGATTTGAACTGACGAATGCCGGATGATAATTTTCTGAGGAGCCTAAACGCACGCGCAGCACACGCAAGCTCGCACGATAGGCAATCTCAGGATTGCTATTGAAAAGGGGCGTTAAAAGAGTAGATTAGTTTGTGGCGGGTTGTGGTGGGAGGTGTCGGGCGGTAATTGTCTTAGTAGCGTCATAGTTGTGCGCAATTACCCAAGTTACCTAAAAAAAAATGCGGTAAAGGTAATAGTAGATCGGCTAAATAATGCTGTCGGGCCTAGAGATGCGGGGGAACCAATGGCTATCTCTAATCAGTATTTATTAGCAAGCCTACATGCCTGTGAGGCGTGAGTCGATACACCCCGGTCTGGGTATATTATAAAGACAAGCCTACGGAATCTTGAAATAATTTATGACAAACTGTTAATTTTTCATTGGTCACTTCTTGCATTTATTTAGAAGCTTAGAATAAATGAAGATCGAACTAATTGTATGCTTGATTGGTGAATATGATATCGAATCGATTAGTATGAGACACGGTCAGCGATCCTTCGAAGATTAATTTTTAGCTACGAGATTAAACCAAAACCCATTCTAGTTGACCGAGTGTTGATTCTGTGCGCCGAGACATCGGCCAGTTCGACTAAAAATTACAATTTAGAAAAATCGAAAATGGCGAATTAATGCCGAGAACAAAAAAAAGATGTTAAGTAAAGCCTAGAAAGTCGCCCAAATCCCATTACCCCCTCACCTCAATGTGTTCTGAACTTTGATTCATGGGGAAAGAATACGAATCGTAAAAGGAAAAATCACCAAGAGCTTATCGAAGATGGGGTCTCAACCTCGGGAAAATCGGTTAAAAAATCCAAAAAACGGCAAAGGAAAGATCGATCAAAACGAAAAAAAGGAAAAGACATTCTTCACCAACCTAAAAATGTTTTAGAAGAAAAAAAGGAAATGCCGCTCCTCCCCTTAAAAAATCCGCCGTGGCCACTGCCTTTCAAGAAAAGGAAAAGACATCTTCTTCTTCTTCAACAGGAGGTTGATGGCGACGATGCTATTCTCTTAGCATTCAACAAATCCGGTAAGAAAATTTAATTTGTTTATTTCTTTTTTATTTTGAAAAAAATGTAATTTCTAACTTTTTTCTTTACGAACGAAGTTAATTTAGTTTTTCTCAATGCAGGTAATTGGCATCCTGGATTTAGCAGTCGAAATGGAATCGACGTCCCGCCGCCGAATACCTACCGCCGAACTATCGTTTCGAGTGAACCATCGCGCAGGGCGGTGCGCGCAGTAGTGTTCAATGAAAAACAAAACAGTGACGAGCGAATCGAAGACTTGCAGTAGAATCAATCTTCGTATATGGAATTGCGAAAGAAACTCATGAGCGGATTCGTTACAGTTTTTATAAATTGATCGCAATGTGATTGAAAAGAATGAATATACGCGGGTCTTTCTTCTGAAACGATATTCTATTTAAAAAAAAAATTTAGATATATTTGTTGCTATTTTTGACAAATATCAACAACGAAAAATTATTCTACCTCGATAATATAATAATTAATATAACTAATAATAATAATAATAATTATAATAATAATTAATACTATACATAATATATTGAAATATAATAATTAAAATAATAATAATTAATATATAATATATATAATAATCCCAAAAATAATTATCAATCAATCTTTAATAATGATATTAATAATAATAATAATAATTTGTTAATAATAATAATTAATAATCATAATAATAATATTAATAAAATAATATATATGAATATAATAATAATAATAAATAATATAACAAAATAATTTCAGTACGCTGGATTGGAATTTGTGATACCCGAAGGAATCGCAGTCCCTTTTGAGGAAACGAAGTTTTTCGAATACTATTTGAAGGGATTGAGAAAAAATACAATTTTCATCCAGATTTAGCGATAAGCGGTTCGACATGTGGAAGAGTCGCTGTATACAGAGAGAGTACACTCCAGACTTCTCGGTTTGTTCACGAGAACACGCAAATGCAAGGCAACAACATAGTCAACTTAATTCGTAAATCGTGATCAAATATAAGTCGAACTCGAGCAAGTGGAATCTCAATCAATCGTTATAGGTCTCGCGGAGCGGTCGGGAAGTGTATGGCAACCCCGTTAGATGTGAGCTGAGGTATATCTACCAAACTCGTTTTCTGATAACCTATTTTATATATTTTAATATACCCTTTTTTTTTAAAGTAACAAACATAAGCATTTTTTATTAAAAAAATAACTCAGTTGAATTTTCACTTTTTCAGATTTGGATGCGATACGCAGACATCTCGATGAGAAACGAATGTTTAAGGCCTTTGTCCGACGACCCAAAATTTCAACTATCGACCCAGCCGATTGGAAAATTTTAAAATGACCCATAGAGCCATACGGATTGTTATAGTCGAAGAAGCGAATCTTTTATATCTAGAAACTTACTCAAGACCAGACAGCATCGAACAACTCATCGAAACAGACAAATAAAAAGCGAGCAAACGCTCGAGCCGGATTTTTCAAAAAGTTCATAATCACAGCAGTTGCAGCAGTCACTACATCCGAGATCTTTCTTGTCCCGAATTACAAACCAGCTAACACAAATACATCAAACAGTGTACCTTAAACTTTCTCAAGAGACGAGCAACCCCTAGCGAAGTATCCGATACTTACTGTCAGCCAACACCCCTCGTGACATACCATATTGTTCACTCAGCGAAGAAACGAACTTTTTTAGAAATACCAACACCACTCACGCAGCCGAGCCACGGATATTTGTTTCGAATGTTACACAGAGCAGCAACATTACCGAGTCGTTTTATTAACGAGGATGAAACCAACACTGCGGTTCACCGAAACACTCACTGAGGTGGACGACTATTATGCAACCAGGGGACATACGCCACATGTAATTACCAGAAATGCGCACACAAACCAGAGCCTCAACAAACGGCACTGTTTTACTTCGAAGGAAAGAAACAACCCGCTAGGTACGCAAAATGTTTGTCGACTCCTGAAAGAATAACGATAGTTTCAATATAGATGATCTTTTGCAAGATTCGAGAGTCACGGCCGCCGTCGATACAACTGGGCGAACGAACGAATCGAACGTTGGTCGACTCACTCCGGTGTTAGACGGCGCTCCACCAAATTATGAATCGGACGATTGCCTATCGGAGTCGCGATTAGTAATAAAAGAAGAAGACGAACCCCAGTCTTCTGGAGAAACTAATTTCGTGGGCGGTACAACTTCGCAGCCAACGAGAGAGAGCGGATACTCCGAAAAGGAAACGGTTAGCCGTAAACGCCCCGACACCGACGCTGGTGCTCAAGCGACGAACCCCCATTGCGATCCCCTTTCTGTGTCCTTAACGAACCCCGATTATGAAAATTTAGATAAAGATATTCAGGACATAAAAGATTTAATTCACATTCCCAAAGTCGTTTCTCCTCTTCCACCCTCTCCTAATCCTCTTCCTCCCCCTACTTTCGAAACCTCCTCCTCTACCGGAATTTTGGTGAAGGAGACGGTGATGTGTCAGAACACCGAAGTGACAATACAATATTCATCCTCGCACGCAACTAACATCAACAACGCCTCCTCGCAGGCGAGTTCTTTGATATCTAAAATCGTCGATGATATTGAAAATAATGTCGCCAACTGATTACAGCTACCGCGCAAATGTAAAAAGTGTAACTGGGCGAATTGTTTAGCAATTGTCACAGAGAATGGAATAACGATGATATAAAAATCCCTTTTCGCGTATATACGCACAACACCTTTCAATCGAATAATAGCTTCGTCGAAAAAACATACACCGGATGTGCGGGCGATGAGCACGACTCCGATTTCATTGGTTTTCTAAGTAGAGGTTGCCTTTCAGCAGATTCCTAAAACGTCAAATTTTCCAGAAAATCGATACCGGAGGCGGGGAACAACTCCGACTGGCACAGGTTAACAATCCTCCGAGGATTGGGCTCTTGTATTCCGGCAGTGAGTCAGAAAAAAAGAGGCATAAATTGGTATAGTCGACCGTCTCTTTTTTATAGACGGCGTTACGAGAGATAAGCGCTTTGTTTATCTGCTTAAATGGTTGGGGACAGAAATTATTTCCTCAGCTGTTTAAGCTACTAAAGAAGGACAGCCAACCCCAAAACTAAAAATTAGTAGAGTTTTTGGCGACGTTTTACCATGAATTACCTTTGCCGAGAACGATCCAAGAAATCGATCAAGTATAAATCATCAAAAATTTGATTGCGGAAATGTTTAAATTTTTCAACACGTATTTGTTAATTTGAAAAGGTCAACCTTACTCACGTTAAATTTGGTGAAATATTCAATATGTATTTTGTTAATTGAAAACGCGAAACTTATAGAGGTTCCCCGATTTTATAAGCTATATATAGTATATATAGTATAAATATCATACATAATTATACTATAATATAATATAATATGATATATATAAATACTATATATATATATATTATATCTAATATATAATTATATACTTAATATAGACTTTTTTTTTTTATAGATGATAGTTTATATATACACATACTATATATATATATATATATATATATATATATTATCATAATAAATATATAACGACTTATATTTTCGAGCCTTGCTGAGTATATACTATGTATTATATTAGATTATATACTAATATTTAATATAACTATATAAACATTTTTGAAATCTACAAAACTGAATCTTATTCCTATTCTGTCTTTTGATCTTACTGGAATTTCTTATCAGCTAAACAAACATATAAATCTTCATAACATAATACTACTATTAACACTATATATATAGCTAATATAAATAATCTATTTTAACTATATAACTATATATAATATATATAATATATATATATAGACTATATAAATAATATCATAAGAATAATTATATAATATATATCTATATATATATATATAGTATATCGTAGATATTAATTATATATAGATATATATATATAATTTAATTAATTAGAATAATATATATATATAGTATATAATAAACGTATATTACATAACGCTCTGCATGAATTATAATTTCAAAATACTAGATATTATTTAATATTGTATATTCCTGGCAATATAGTGAGAGAGATATACGAGATACTAGTAGGAATAATAATATAAATAATTGAATAAAATATTCTTAGTTCTTGACTACTATTAACCTTCTATTTTCTTTTCCTCTTATATTATTATCATTTGTCCTGTTGCTCGCTTCTTAATTAACCCAATGATGGAGTAAATAAAATTAAATATATACCTTTCCTTATTGCTTGCGGCTTTTAATTTTATTCATCCAAATTTTTAGAGTAACGTAAAAATTTAAATAAGGCGTGATTGGCCGATGGATCAACGAAAATCACAGAACATATGTCATCCGCTATTTACAAATATCGATATTTATCCTGCAAAAACTCTCTTTATATACATTTGCAACTAGCTCCCTGCATACTGAGGTAATTGTCATTCAGAAAACTAACACAACTTGGAAAAAAAAAGAAAAAATCGTATCCATGTCGTCATTTTGAGAAGGAAACGGATGGTATTCGCGCGAATGAAACCCTACAATGACATAAGGCGTGACATACGCCACTTTGCGACCTTTGCAATTGCACTCTTTATATTTTTTATTCTTCTATATTTGTGATCGCAAACGGCATATGATGCCAGCATTGAAATTATAGATAATCACGCTTCAGAGAGGGACCATTTCCAGTAGCTTCGGAGCGGGAGACTTTGTCTGGATACCATTACTTACAAGAGTCATTTGTTGTTTGCGTACTCGAACGGCTTTAATTCTATATTATACCGAATTCACTTTACAAGTAACGGTTTCCCACAGATCAACTATTATCGCGATCATATTGGAAAATAAGCTGCACTTACGTACGGCATGAGCACTATATGATCTATCGCGCAGACAGTCGTCACATATCCACAAAATAAGAATGGCCAATCCCGTTTAGACGGCGACCAGCCACTGAAGATGGTTCCTTTTTCGACAATTTAATAGAGAAATCTTATCTTCTATAGCCAGCGACTGGGCATCTTTCAATTCGCCGGGAATACGGCGATGGAACGCATCCGCAGAAGTATTTAGCCTGCCAAAACCTTACTTGACGGAGCATATCCTTACAAACACGATATCTATTATAAAAATGAACCTTTGGCTCCTTCGTCGCAGCGAAGGAAATCTTCAACGGTGGAAACCGATATTTAGATGTGAAAAGTGTACGATTCGTTTCTCAGCGCGTTACGATGCGACTGCCGAGGGAAGAGGAAGAAAAAAGAAGACAGTCTGTGTCGCAGAGAAGCGCACGTCCGAGAACATTTATCTCTTTGGTAATACGCGAAACGAAAAAATCCGCATTACTTGAAAAAAACCATGACTCGCCAGATTATTTCGTTCCCATTATATTTCAAAATTGATTTATAACGAAGCGGTAGACGAACACGAAAAGTGGATTTGGTAAGCGTTCACCAGTTAGCGAAGAACTCTGCGATGATAACGAATGAAATTTAATGATCGAGTTTGAACGTTCAATTTCGTGGCGCGATACGTATTCGTTCGAGGCGATAAAATACAATTAGAACTAGCGCTAAAAAGGCGCGAGGTGTCATTAAGCGGTCGTTGAGGAATAATTTTTTAAAACGCTGACGAAAAACATTAACATTTTCTTTACTCGTCTGTAACGAAGTATTTACGCGAGCAGAGAAGAAAACGAAACGGTTGTTGATGGAAATGAAGGGCACAGAAATATTCTATCACGAGAGAGGATTCGCTAAAATATCGACTGTGTTGGTTATTCGTATAGATTACTTTACGTGCCATAACATTTTTCTTATTTGTAACGACGTGCCTTTTCCATCTGATTTAGAAATTAATGAAGCAACAAAAATTGAACCGAACTATTTTTTTTAGTAGTCTCGAGCTGCTTATCTGATAGCGTAATCTGGATATTGAAAAACCATAACACTATTATTTCTGTAAGTTTACTATATCGATCCTTTATAATATAAAATGAAAAAAACGACTAAGAAAAATGAAAAGAATTCTTTCTTATATCTAGTTTTGCTTTAGAGCGAAACCACTTTAAATAAGCACGTTCCTCTACTCAAAGGACACTAAATAACTTGATTCTTAGTGTTCTTACTGATATTCTAATTATTCCTGACTTACTTATTAAGGTTTCTTGTAATTGTGTATTACAAAGGAAAAACAAAATTCTATTTCATCCCGAATGACGTTTCGACTCACCTCACTGCGAGTAGTGCTGGGCCCCCCAACTCTAAATATACCTCTTTTTTCCCCCAATTTCTATGACCTAAACATTTTTGTTGACTATGAACATCTCATATGCTGACCTGAGCATTTTCTTTTTTGACGTAAAACGCATTTTAAGAAATACCACTAACAGGCGCGATCATTACACTGGTGAACTTTTTTAATAACTTACGTAGAAAAAAAAATGAATAAGTACTCCCATACGTAACTGCAAACTATCATATATTTTCATCAACATTGATTTTAGATCGTTACTCTGTAGGAGGTCTAGTTCGCTCATACTAGTTTATCGCTAACATCCGGTGTCTTTTTTTATCTTTGCGGTAAACACAAATATTCTAAAGGAAACAATCATTTAAATTTTTGGAATCTTTATATATAAGGGTCGTTTCCAAAACACCCACCACCCTACAACCACTTCTGGGCTTTTTCCCGAAAATTTGAACATTGTCCCAAGGAACCCCTATTTGGCATAAAAAGCAATCGAATGAGGAATACCTGAGGGCCCAAAAACTGATTTTAGTTTACGATATCTCAAATTATTCCAGAGATTATTGTAATGTTTTTTCCTCGCGCTTTTCCTGCCGCAATAAAACAAATTTTCTCTCCACTGAAGAAAATGCGCACCTCGCATCTAGCGAGGAGTGCTGAGCCTCCCAACTCACCTTTTAATATACCCAGGTTTGAAAAATAGTCACGCACTGCTTCGCATAGGCAATCTTCCACTGGGAACAATTTCCGGCCTTATAACAATTCTTCTTGTATAATAAAGGTGAACTACAAGATCGAAATTTCGGTTGTGCTCAAAACGCTATTAAATAAAATAAGCAAGTAAAGGAACGAATGCCTTGTGACATTTTTGCAAAAATTCGCTAGACAGTAAAAAAAAATAATGGTCTACGTATAATGCAATTCAATCCCACATCAAGAGTTAATATGACCCTACTAAGGTCAAAGAGCATATGCTAAAGTTATCAGACCACATTCCGTGTTTATTTTAATACTTATAAACCTGGTTGGAACAAAATTTTTAAAGGGATACATCAATTTAAATTTATTGACGCACAAACCACAATAATAAAGTGACGTTTCTATTGTTCACCACCACCGTAATCAAGAGTTCCGGAAAATATATTTAGGTTCTTTTTACGGCATAAATTTTATAAAATCTGTTCCAGGCAACCCCACTGTATTCCCCCACAAAACTAAATGAGGAGTAGCTCTATACCGGACCCTTACATACACTTGATTTTAGTACTCACGCATATCCTTCAAATCCTATTTCCAGAGTTATTGAAACTCTTGCCTTCTTTCATAAAACAAAATTTCTCATTTAATGGTAGCAATCGCGCACCCGAGTCAAGGCGAAAAAAGTAGTGCTGAGCTCCACTCTAAATATACAGGACTAAAGTTTGAAAAACATAAGCTTGTCGAGTATGGCCTCTTCACCGGGAAAATTTCCGCCTAAATTCTTTCGGGTATATCTATACAGGGACAAGAAGCGATCGAATTTGTGATGTCGTCACGAAACGAGAATAATACAATCGCTCAGTAAAGAAACGATTAACCCTTGTTGACATTAATTAAAACATGTCAGTTAGAAAAAACAATCATGGCTCATTACTGTAAATGCATCAGTATCAATCCGATCAATTAGTTAGAACATACTGTAAGGAGCTGCTACTTACGACCTGACAATTTACGTGTTTTTTGTTCATATCTATTGGTGGAATTGAAAACTTTCTAAAGGGAACAATCATATTATAAATTTTGTTTTGCACAAGCATATAATAGAGGGAAACAGTTTTTTGTTCCACCACCGTACGCAAAGAGTCCGGAACATTTCTAGGTATTTTGTAAGTGAATTTTTAAAGTACTAATCGTTCCCAGAAACCCCTGGTACCCCAGCATAACTCAATGAGGAAGATACCTGAGACCCGTTACAAGTTGATTTTACGTTTTACAGGTTATCTCAAATTATTACCACAGTTATTGAAGTTTTCGCGTTCACGCTACGAACATAAACAAAAATTTCTCTTATTAATTGGAATGCCCACCCGAGGTCAGCTGAAGTGTGTGGCCTTCCCAACTCTTTAATATACGAGTTTGAAAAATATTAAGCTGTCAGAGTTATGCGCATCCCTTTCACCGGAAAATTGTCTAGGACTCTTAAATTCTTTGTTCATAAAGGAACAAGAATGGTCATATATGTCGGTTCAAAGACGATGATAAAATCGCCTCCACTGCTCCAAGTAAAGGAAACGATTTACCTCTGTGAATTTTGAATAATTATCGTAAGAAAAAAAAAAAATACTGGTCAATACACCAGATCAAATGGCTCAATTTTCAACCATTCTATAAATCATAGTTATGACCTACTGTTCGGAGCATGCTAGTTTACGCTAAAATTCCGGTTATTTTTTTAATCTCTGGTGGCAAAAAATTTCTAAAGTACAAATCAATAAATTATTTTGTGGCAAAAAATGCCCATATAAAGGGCAACAGTTTTAATTGTTACCACCAATACCGACTCGCATAAGGCAACACGGAACATCTTCAGGAGTTATTGCTTACGGAAATTTTTAAACTTGTCCAGGGAACCCCTTGTACCCCACAAAACACTATGAGGAAGTACCCTGAGAACCCGTACAAGATGTTTATAGTTTTACAGACTATCTCAGAAATTCTTATTCCGTTTAATTGAAGTTTTCGGTTCCCTATGAAATGTAAAAACAACAAAAGTTTCTTTCTACGGTGGATGCGAGCACTCCCGGTCAGCGTAGTGGTTGTGTGCCTCCCAACTTTAAAATAGTACAGCGTTTGAATAAATTAATAAGACCGTGTCGATATGCATCTTACACCGGAATTTAACATCGCCTAAAACTTTTGGTGATAAATGGAACGAGAAGATCGAATGTTTCAAAAGACGCATAATACAAACCATTCGCAGTAAAGTAAACGATACTTAGTTTTATGAGGAATATATCGATCAAGAACAAAAAATAAATGGTCATACGTAAAGTGCAATTTCAAGTTCCATTCAATTATTCAATTGAGCTAACCTTGTAAGAGGCAGGCATCGCTAGACTTTACGACCTAAGAATTTCGCGTAGTTTTTTTTTAACTGCTCTGGTCGGAAACAATATATTTTCTAAAAGGGATACCAATCCTTTAATTTTGGCACAAAACCCACTAATAAAGGGAACAATTTTTGTTCCACGCTCCGTTACAGCACAAGGTAGAACACTTAGGTTAATTTTTAACGGGAAATTTTGTAAAATTCGTACCAGGATAACCCCTTCCCATTTGTACCCCCTCGCAAAACTAAATATGAGGAGTTACCTTAGACCCTAACAATCTGAATTTTGGTTTACGAATCTCTCAATTATTCCAGATTATTGAGTTTTTCGGTTTCACTACGGAATAATAACAAAATTCTCTCTTCTAGTGGATAATCGCGCACCCGGTAAGAACGAGTCGGTGCGGAGCTCCCACTCTCACAAATATACAGGTTTGAAAATCTAACGACTGATCGATTTCGGCATCTTTACCCGGGAAAATATACGAATTTTGAGCACTTAAAATCTTGTTAATAAACGGAACAAGTAGATCGAAATTATGCTGGTCAAAACGCATATAAAATCGCCAGTAAGGAAGATACCCTTGTTCTGAATTGTTTCACAATTACTGCGTAGTAAAAAATATATTAATGGTCTAACTTCTAATGCGCGAATTTCAATTCCATCAAATATTATGCCACTGTAAGGAGGCTATTGCTTAGTTAGCGACCCTATATTCTCATCAGTGTTCTTTGTTCTTCTCAAAATCTCTTGGTGGACAATAAAAATATTCTACAACCGGGAACAATCAATTTATATTTTTGGCACCAAACCCATAATAAAGGGAAGCAAATTTTTTTGTCATCCACCACCGACCGGAATATTTAGGTTTTTTTACGGAAATTTTAAAACTTGTCCCGCCCCCTGTACCCCCGCAAACTAGATTGAGGAGTCGCTTAGGACTACAACTAGATATTTAGCTCTCTCAACAGACTCATACTCCAAAACTCATCCTCGCCCTCTCCACGCCCTATCTCTCTCTACCCCCAACACAAAACCGAGCGACGACAAAAACAACCCCACAACATTTCACTCCTATAATTAAAAACGTCGCGGCGATTACTCACAGCTCACGCCGCCAACAAACCCACCAGCTCCCGGTCACAAGAACACATTATAAGTACAAGCTTCAGCCATACCCTATACCCCAATTCATGCAACCACACACTCGTACACGGCTTTATCGAACAATCACCTACAGCCTAGCCACTCACACACCATATAAGCACCTTTCTCCTTCATCTACCGTTGCAAATATTTTCTGTCCAAAAATTTTCTTTGTTTATATAATAAAGGGAACAAGAGATAATACCAAATTTGTGACAAAACGTATTATAAAATCGCACTAAAGGGAACTTGACATCTTGATTGTAAAATTCGTAGAATAGATAAATAATTGGTCATACGTAAATATGTGCTCCATTTCGCAATCATCAATCAGTTATGACCCTACGTAAGAGGCATGCTAATTACGGCCTAAATTCCGTGGTTTTCTTTTATTTCTGTGTGGAAAAAAATTCTAAAGGGAACAACCAATTTAGATTTTTTGGCTACCCAAAACCATGAATAAAAGTGCAACGGAGTAAGTTTTATAAGTTCTTTTAGGAGGGGAAAAGGATAAGTAAGAGTGATATTACACTTCCACTATATTTATTTTTATTAAATGTGATTATTTCGATAATATATATATAAATAAAAGTAATAATAATATATATTATTAATATTTATATATATATTACAGATAGTATATAATAATTATATAATATTATTATAATATATATATATATGAATATTATTAATATAGGTATATACTATAATATATACTACATGCTCTATACATATTGAATAAAAAATGTGAAAATAATATTAATAATTAACTTAAATAGCGACTGTTAATAAGATACAAAATATCCTCTAAAAAATTGTTCTGGTGTAACCGTGGGGGGGCGGCTGTTGCATAAATGACGTCAGTACCGGCGGTTTCATATTATCTCTCTTCCGAAATGAATTCGATAAAAGGAAAATTTGATAGATTCGTAAAAGTCGTCGAAACGTCGATGTTTCATTCGTCGATGCTTTTGAATATGATAGAATCTTGCGAAGCGTTTATGAGTGAAAGCCTCCTCCGAGACGAAGAGATCGAACCGCCGATCCGGGAAGATTTGAAAAAATTTTTATTTTTCCTATCGGGCGAAAAAAAAAGTTTTAAGAATGACTTTGATTTTTATTTCAAAATACGCGAGATACTCGAGTGCGCGACATCGAGGGATAGAGGCGGTGATGATCGTTGCTGCGACAACGACGACGACGACGACGTTAGTAAGAAAAGAGAAATAACGGATGTGGGGGAGGGAGACGCTATTCAGTCGCTTGAAAAGAAATTAAAGACCGCGGCTTCCGATAACGTGAATAAAAAAATCAATTCCACCACTTTTTTTATCACTCCGGACATAACGGTTTTAGTTCCTAATAAATTATGGGTTCTTTTCACGAACGGAATGAAAGATTCTAACTTGTCTAAATTATTTAAAATAAGTTGTATAATTTTTAAAATTTTTAACGCGGAAGAATTATTCATCGAGAGATTCCAATTGTTTCTTTACGAATGTCAGACGGATTTGAAAGGGAATAACGAAGCTGACGGAGGCATTCACGACACGAATCGCGGAAACGATCTTCATTCTCCACCCGTCAACGGATACTCGCAGGTCAAATTGATTCGCCGTTTCGTCGAAAGACTGGGAAACCAATTCAGCGAGACGAGTTTCGATTCCGATGAAAACCTACTGGTTAGGCATTTGGAGAATCTCCTCGGGATTGGCGAAGGGAGCGCGGAATACGTCATCAATTCCTTCCTTTCTTTCAATTTGGATATGAGCATGCCGGCGCTGGGAAACCGAAGGCGGGTCTACATTCCGACGGGGTGCGGTGTCACCAATAAAAAACTCGCCATCTACGTTTATTCTCTGTTGAAATTAGTACGCTCTCTATTATATTCGAAAGGGATTCATTTTTCCCTAAACGACGAAAAATATATCGAACTCTTGAAATTGGTTTATAATATTAAGAAAGAATCTAACGACGACGACGGCGACGGTCACCCCGCTGCGGCGGCGACCGACGAGGTTAACGCGACGAAGCCCGCGGAGGCCTCGCACAGGCTCGAAACCACCCCCATCACCGATTTGGCAACGTGCGCTTGCTACTGTCACACTTTACACTCGCAAACTAAAACCGAATATTTTCCAAACGTCGACCGCTCAGAGTCGGACGCCAAATTAAAAAAATTACAAAAGAGTTGCCGCGAGTTACCGCGCAGTACGGGAAGTACGGACTTTTAAACAAGAGCAGCATTATTCGCTACGCGCTGGAGTTCGTCGTCGATAACGCTTCCGAGATCTCGTCGAACTACTTTTTCAACAACTCTCTGAGTAAATTTTTTAGCGATTTCTCAGAATATTGTAAACGATATATATTCACAGATTCTTCGCTTTCGGACGAAAAAATCGATAGCGTTTGTCGCGGCCACCTAAAATATTTAATCCGGATTAATAACAACAACGATAATAATACTGCTAATGTTAACGAGGTGAGGCGGGGGAACAGCGGCTGCGGCTCCGGAGAAGAAGTTTCAGAATACGCTCGAGTGTGCCCCGAATCGGAAACGAAAATTTACACTTTACTAAGGAACCTCGAAGAGAAGCAATGGAAGGCGAACGTCAATCTTTTGAAAAATGGGGGCAACATCGTCGGCAAAACCAGTAAGGTGTTCAAATATTCCTCGAAAAGGTTTCCGAGCGTACGCCTTCCCATTCTTGAATCCGCTTTCGTTTTCGATCGACTGCTAGCGAGCCCCGAGGACGACTGTTCTCTCGCAAAACTGATCGAAGATTACGAGACTCACTATCGCCGCGTGGTCGAAATCGTCGTTTCGGATCGGCATTTTCTAAGCCTAGATGTGAAAAAATCGCACATGTTTTATTCAAGCGGGGATATCGATGTGGATGGATAAAGGAGTTGTTAAATAATTTTTTTTATTTAAATATCATAAAAACTTAATACGTAAGAGACAATTTATTTATACCTAAAAAAAAATAATAATAAGCTAGTTAAATAATAAAAAAATGTTTTTTTAATCATATTTTTCTTTTAATGACTGACGTAAAAATTAAATTTTTTAGGTTACATGATTGCTGAAAAATAATAATAAGCGAATTAAATATTGAAAAAAATGTTTTTTAAAATCATATTTCTTTTAATGAGTAACGTATTTATATAAGATTCCGAGCTAATCTGGTCACAGAACATTATAACCGCAGTCGTGGTCTAAGCGTTATAAATTACTAAACGAACCTCATTCTTTATCTAACGATCGCTCACTATGGAAATGGAAGAGTCGTTTCAAATGAGTCTCGTAAGATTGGAAAATATCCGTTTCGAGTTTCACGAAGATTACAATCTCATTTTTGATACCGAAATCTGCGCATTCCGCCTGCAATATTTCGATGATTCTTCCTTTTCCTTTATTTTAAACATAGAAACTCTTAAAAAAGTATTATGCTCGATGTACCTCAATTACGTACAACGAATGTACAACCAAAACAAATCGTACTTCCTTTGCGATCCTCCTAAAGAGGGCAACATGAAGGTTATAAGAGCAGAGTTCGCGACGAGCGACCCCAACGGATTTGGGCTAGATCTGACTACACTCCAGGTCGAATATCTCGACGAAAGAGGAAAATTGATTAGCGAAGGAATCGGCTTTGATATAAAAGGACAAAGGGCGATCAGAAATTTTTTGGATTTGCATCCTCGTTTACATTCCTTTTTTAGAGAATTCGAAATGTTCGAAGAAAGAATTCGATTAACCACGAAAATACTCAAAGAGACCTATATCGAATACAGGGTTCGTCAAGGAGAGAACGATCCGAAGACACAAATTTTAAGAACCGATGAAAATATCGAAAATCAAAAGATCAGCGACTTTATGAATGGAATTTTCAGTTGGCACGTAAGGGGCATTATGAGGGACATCGTCTATCGATTGGGCACCACTCGAGATTATTCGAAATACGAAGACCTTATTTACGCCATCAATCGGAAACGGTCCTACAGAGAACGCCTAGTGGAAGATATCGAGAAGGAGATTAGCCGCATTAAGGAGATTAGAAATCAAAATCTAAGATTCCAAATATCTGTTATTTGTTGATGAAGAATTTAATAAATAGTGTCTTTTTTAATTCACGATCAAAAATACTGTTGATGGATTAAATTTACCCTTTAATAGTTTTATGTACATAGCGTTTTATATCTATACACTTTTATATGTGCTAAAATATATTTATAGTTTCGGGCGTTCTTTAATAAAGAATATTCCAAAATTTGAAACCGCGTTTTTATACATTCCTGATTAAACAATTTTTGATTGAAATATTATTACCTCAGTGTATGGAAAATAAATTTGAACGACGCTGTACGGTCCGAATACGAGTAAAAGTACCACGATGTAGCTAACTCCGCCCAAAATATGATTAATTAAATAACTTTCAAGATAATTTATTTTGAAACTTATCATTATTATAACTATTATACATATATAATATAATATATATAATATATAATATTATTTATATATAATATATTATATATATATATATAATATAATATATAACTACATATATAATAATTATATATATGTGTTTGTGTGTGTGTGTAACATTTGTCCTCACAAACTGTTTTTAGTCAAAGTGCCACTCCACGGTAAATGAGTTTGACACCTCTGCTACAGTGGATGGAAAAAAAAATTGAACGACGCTATACGATCCGAATACGAGTAAAAGTACCACGATGTAGCGAACTTCGCCCAAAATATGATTAATATATTGCAGATAAATTGAAATCCCTCAGCGATCAATTAACGTAAAACAATTTTGGAAAATTAGGCGAAAGGGTAGATGAAGAAAAAGAAGAGTCGTAATCCTTTTCGCTATTATCCTCGTCGCTGTCGAGCTCACTGTCGCGCGCGTCAGAACCACGTTTCGGCGGAATACGACCGTTTTCTCGAAACCTTTTCTTTTTTAATTTCGCGCCGCCCTTCCGAGGGTAAGAGGAGGCGGCAGCGGAATCGAAGAACGGTCTTTTAAGATTAAAATTCTCGTTCCCGTTTTCGCCGCTATTTGAAGATGCGCCGAAAAAAATCTCGTTGACGCAAAAGTTTTCGAAGATCGAATCATTTTTTTTCAGCACGATCTCTTCGAAATTATCGACGTAAAACGTTATCGCTCTCATCGTGACGAATTCGTGATCGCAACAACGGTCATCTTCTACCGAATGTTTAGTCAAGTTCGTGAAGCAATTTTCATGGCACGTTAGTTCGTAAATTCGTTTGATTTTCTCGAAGGATAGAGGGTCGTGCGGTAGAAATTTCTTTATCAGGTTGCATGAAACGTGATGACAATTAATGGTGTGCGAAGAGTCTAAAACCAATAAGTTCTTCAAGCACTTTTTCATTTTTTCATTTTCGGTATTGGTCAGGTTTTTATAAACGTGTATGTCGGAAAACATCTGCTTCTTGAAAAGCTCTGGTCGGTTGACGAACGAATTTGGCGCGTCAAAGAAATAGAGCGCGAAAAAATAGCAGTTAAAAACCGTCATTACATTGAAAAGAACGACGCTTTCTTCGAAAATTGAAACATTCGGCTGGTTTTGAAAGAGAAGCGCGAAAATCGGGTTTTGAAGCAGCTTGTTGGTTTTAATCTTTACGCCGGACCAGCAACTGAACGCCGGCAATTTAGTTAACTTTTCGAATTGTGACGTAATTAAGAAGACGAAATTTTCTACGGGTTTCATTCGGGGCGCCGTCGTCGCCTCCTTATCGCGCCGCAGCCGCCGACGTTGTTGTTTCCTTCCGTCGCCCGTCTCGTGTTCGACCCCCGCCGCCGCTGTAGTGGCGGCGGTTTGTTCTCTTATCCTAATTAATTGTTTGTACGTCAAATGCTGACACGTTTCGATATCCGGATAAAAACTATCTTCAGATCGCAAAATCTCGTTTAACGGCAAAAACGCGCTGCTCGATGAAGATTTTACCCACCCAGTCGTTTTGGCGGAATAGGTCGTCGCCGCAGCCGTCCCAGCCGGGACTTTAATAAGCCCTCCCTCGATCAAAAAATTGTCTATTAGCAACATGTTGCTCGAGAGTTTTGGCGACATACACACCTGAATAAAGAATACGGGGTTGAAGAAAAAAGCGTTAAGATTTTTTTTAGCCGCGTCGCTGAGGTAGAAAGAGAATTCGTTATTGATGAACCTGTACAGGTTTAAGAGAACGTCTAAGTTATAATTCGCGCTGATTTTCTCTAACGTGATATACTTAAATTTCTTCATGTTCTGACTGTTCAATTGAGAAGTGTAGAAACGAGTTTTAAAAAAATTCCTGAAGAATTCGAGGCTCGTCTTCTCGTTCTCGTTTTCGTCGACGAGATGAGAGAAGCAGTCTTTCGTTAAAACGGGGTCGACCACCAACAGTCTCGAGAACAGCACGCTCTCCTCGCTGAGGCCCTGAAACGTCGTGAGGTGAAGGAGAGGGCGAGGCCTCTCGCCGGTGGGGGTCCTCTTTTTTTCTTCCATAGCGAATATTGAAGTGGGACGAATGAGCACGAAACCGGCTCGCAGGGCCCTGTTCAGAAAATCGGTGAACATCCTTTTAAAAAACCTTTTTCTCTGACACGAACTGCCGATGAGATCCGCGCAGTTTTCATTCATCCATTCGTTTTCCTCGAAACTTTTACCAGCAAACATCGTTCGAATTCTCAGACTATCTATTATCGTATCGAACCAGGAAAAATTCGAAGCTTTCAGCATCGGCCACACGTAGGGCGGCGGACGAGAAGAGCCCCTAAACCTAAAACTAACGCAATATCCGAAATCTCCAGCCGGAATTATAAAGAAACGGGGATGAAATACGTTATAATTAGCCCCTTTTAACGTTTCGAACCAATAAGAAAATGCCACCGGATTCGCGGTCAAATTGCCGCTAATTCCAGAACGAATAACTAAATGGTTCGAAAATAAAAAATTTCCCTTTAGCCCGATCCCGTCTTCTTCTTCTTCTTCTTCTTCTTCTTCTTTTTCGTCTTTTCCTTCGTGGTCGTTTCTGCCCTTATTTTTCGTCGAGCGCTTCGTCGTAGTATTATCGAAGAATATCGGCGCTAATAACGTTTCTATTTCCTTCTGGCTGAAAAACACATCTCTCACCGCTATGGGGCCCAAAGACACCTCCTGAGAATAACTATTGGCGGTGAAACGTTGAGGCTTACGGGGATTGCGAGTTCGGGCGTATTCTTTAACGTTTTTTCTATAATAGCTATTTTCAAAATTTCCTAGATTAAACAAAGAATCGTTTATTCTATTAGCCGTTTTGATAGAGTTTAAAAATAGTTCCATTCTTCCTCGTATAGAGTAATTATTTTTTTTTAATCGGGCGTGAGAAATTTTTATAGGGGTGAAGAAAAATTATTTATTTCGATATATTTTCGAGCTTATAATACACTCAATTTCCGCGTCCGTTCTGAACTTTGCCAAGGTCTCGCCGGCGAGTTGGCAAAATATTTGTTTTATTTATAAAGGATTAACTATGGAACTTCGATAAAATGCGTACATCCAGTTAAACTCGTTCCTGATACGAAGGGTGAGGGGGGGCTAAAGGAATTACGAAATACAATACGAGCAGCATTTTTATTATTTTATTCTTTGCAATATAAAAACGATTAAAAATTACTATTCCTCATGTCGTAAGGAGAAATACAAAATTCGCGCCATTTCTCAACAACAAAATTCATCAAGATTCATCGAGTTTTTCTTCGTATAGTCTTTCCACAATACGGAAAATTCATAACGTATTTGCATTTTGGAGATTCGATCGGCTTTAATTTCCTCGTCTAACCAAATATCGAACCTTTTGGCCAGTTTAATCCACTTATCTAAACAATCGTCGCAAAATTCCAACCATCGCCTTATTTGAAAAAAGAGAGTTCTTATATTCCTCTTCTTATCGGAGTAAACGGTCGACAACCCCTTCCTGTTGTTATGACGGCGGTCGGCCCTCTCTTGAAGAGCTTGCAAAAGGACGTACCAGATAGTTTTTACTTTCGCTATCCCGACGGTACGGTCGTTTACTAAATAATACAGGACGAAACCTTCGGCATCTTTCATCCTCCGAAATTTGGCGATTTCCTCTTTCGCGGCTTCGGGCGGTATCGAATAGTACTCCGGTGTTGAAATTCCGAAGAATTTGAAAAACTCGAAGCAGAGTCGGGGAGAGACGGTAGTCAACGAGTCGTCATTTTCGCGGTATTCCTCGTCTTCTCCGAACATTCTTTCGGGTAACGAAGTCAGCATTAAACCGTATATTTTCGCTTCCTTTATGACCGAATAATCGTGATCGGACGAATGTGTGACGGACGATCGGGAAATTAACTTCGCAAAGTATTGTGTGTTTTTAGTGAGAGCAACAAGAAACGCTTTAAGAAGAAATGGTTACTTATATTTGTCAGTGAAGTTCTATGAGGATCTTAATGGTGAAGTTCAGAGCAATGGAAAATTTCCAACGACATTTTAAAACGTAAAGCAGACGTGGATTGCCTGCGAATATTTTATTTCACGTTCAACGCTCGTCCTTTATGGTTGCAAAATGATTTAAATGTGATTAGTCTTCCCTTTAGAAATTTTTCCAACCAGAAATAAAAAAAAATAAGCGGAATTTGCCGCGTTAACTAGCATGCCTCCTTACAGTAGGTCATAAGTAATTGATATTAAATTGCATTTACGTATGACTATTATTTTTTTGTTACCAATTTATGTAAATTCCAAGGTTAACGTTCCTAGTGCGAATTTTTATTATGCGTTTTTGAGCAACATTAATTTTGATCTGCTAATTAGGGGCTGCTTTACTATGAATGGAGTTTTATACTGAAATGTTGCACTAGTAGTGTAATGATTGCCATAAGGATATGACATGATGACCCCTTTATATAATAGAATGTTTAAGATCATAGCGTGTACGACGCTAACATGGTGCTAGGAGTTAATGATACGTAGTGATATTGTAGAACTAAGTAAACTTTACTATTTGTAAAAAACGGTTGAATTGACAATTTGATAGATGCTCTGTAGTAAGTGCTATGACAAGTTAGTGAAGTGTAGTTTTTTGAAGTTCACCTAACTATGTTTTGTCAGGGAAAGTTTCCAGGAGAGAGCAGTCCGTATATTTAATGTCCTGCTAAGTTAATTTTGCTTACTTTCGCAACGTAGTCTTCGTAGTTCTGCGGTGCGTTGGAATTTTCCTGGCTACGTTTTTAATGGATCCCATGTGCCATGTTTATATATTCCAAACTGTTTACCTGCCAGCCCCTTACTTCACGTACCTGGAAAGATATTTTCTTTTTAAAAATTTTTCTTGTAACTTTTTGAAAAAATAAAAATAAAATATACGGAACGGAAATAGGCCATTGGTGCTAAAGAAATTCAAAATCCTGATCATACTCGATATAACCACAGAGGCGATAGAAATTTATGTTTAATCCAGTTAACTCAGAAACTAAAAAATGAAGTGTTGTCATAATGGTTTTAAGCTGGAATGTGGTTCTCACTGCAGAAGTACATGAAAAACAGTACATAAAATGTTGAATTTAAGGGAAGGTTGGATTTTTACCTGAAGGTTTACTGTTTTTCCGATCAATATGAAACTTTTAGGGCATGTATAGTTAGGGCGGAGAAAGGTAAAATGTGATTAATATTTTAATTAATAATACAAAATTAATAAACCTCTCCTTCTATGTAAATTTTATTCATATTTTTAAGAAGAAATGCTTCTTTTTTTTTTTTATTGCATATTATTATTGCCTTTTTTTTTTTTTGCATCACTTTCAGTAGATTATTCATTTATTCATTAGATGTATTTATTTTATATATTATTATTATTCATTTATTTTATATTAGTATTATATTATTTATTATTAATTATATTACAAAAAGCATGCTCGGAATGTCAGACATTCAAATGCTAGCTAGCATATGCCTCTCTCAGGAGTCCATAAAAATTTATTGTTACAGATTATTTCTGATTGACGTCATTGTTTTAATGACGTTGTTACCTTACATAATCGGGTTCAAAAATGTTATAGCTTATAATTTGTCAAATTGTCATAATTTGTTCGCAACTAATATTTAAATTTATTCAGCCGAGTATAATATTAATGAAGGTGAATTATTTTATATATATATATATATATATATATATATAATATATTTTGTATATATAATGTTTAGTTTTTTTTATAAATGATATATATACTGTTTATATATAGGCTAAATATATATATAATATTATTACCTTACTATATATATATATATATATATATAAAGGATATATATATATATATAAAATAATTTATTATATATATATACGGGATAGATCTAAAAATTATATATCTATAATATATATATCTCTATGTTTAATAGTATATATAAATATTATAACTATATTATATATAAAATAATATATTCTCTATAATATATTACACTATATGATATATAGGCTACGTATATTATATACCTATATATATATTACTAAGTAGTTAATATAGCTTATATATATCATATCATTATATATCATATTAAGTTTTTCTTTCACAACTTTTGTTTATTTTTTTTTTAAATGACATTTATTAATGTTGGTTGTATTTTGTATTTTCTTCAGTTAAAATTGAAACAGAAGGCACCTTACCAAAGGAAAACTTAGTTATTGACGCACGAGTACTACTTTATTAGTCAGGGAAATTTATGATATCGAAGAAGGCATCAGACATATACATTAGTCTCTGCTTCATTCTGTCTACTGAAATTTTACTAGGTTTCACACATCGCAGACAATAATGATAGAAGAACAATATCTTTTATATTTAAACCAACATTACTGTTTTGGGTATAACTACTGAAAAGATAGATAATAAATAAATAATAATGAATAATAAAAAATAAATAATAATATAATAATAATAATAATAAAATAATAATATAAATAATAATAAAGCCACTTCACATGTTTTTAATTGTGCCAAAACGGTGTGTTAGTAATGTGAATTTTTAAAGCTCATCCTCCATTTGAACCCACTCACAGTGTGATTAATATATTAGGTGTTCCTACTGCTGTTGATAACTGAGAAAATGAAAAATTTAATCGTAACTATTTAAAAACCCACATTCGAAGAAAAAAGTCATACAAGTGTTCTTACTGTGATAAAAGTTTATAAAAATAAAAAATCATTTTACCAACCCACATTTCGAACTCACACAGTTGCACATAATACCATTTATATTGTGTTGTGCTTTTGTGATGTATTTAACTCGTCCTTTAAAATCAGTCCAACATCACTTTACAAACAATTCGAATTCCCAACACGGTGAAAAACCAGCTTTAAGATAGCTTCTTACTGCTGATAAAGTCTTTGCTCGCGTAAACATTATTCACCAAACACCACATCGACTACCACATAGCGTAACATATAGCCAATGAACTGCTTTATATAACACTGTTGTTTACTCGCAACTATTTATTCTATTACCAAATCCATATTACGGAATCCTACCACTGGCCGAAAAAACATTTACAGCTCGTTCTTCTGACTGTTGATCATATATGTTTTAATCGCACAATATTATCTAGAAACTCCATCCATGTCGACCCCACACAGGTGCAAAAAACCATATTTCTGGTGCTATATACAATAGATGAATAGAGTATTTAATCTTATCAAAGTTCGTTTTAGAGTCGTCATCCTCGTCGCAACCGCCACATCAGTATGTGAAATGCAAAAACGAGTTTTAATAATGTTCCTACCTTGTGTGAAAGAAACGCTTTCTTTATGCTAATGTAATTTAGAAGTTCAACATTCGAAATCCACACTGATAGTAGTGTAAAAGACCGCATATTAAGCAGTTATAATAGAAATTCTACGTGTTGATAAATGTTATTAGATCAGTGACAAGGTAGTTTTGAGAAATATGCTTTCACCTTTCGAAACCCACCATAGATTATAGTCTTTCTCACTTCACATATTGATAAACCCATAAAAACATATAGTAATCTATTTAAGATTAGTGTGTTAAAAACGCACACCATTGATCAATTACGACGAGAGTCACTGCGAAATATATCTTTTAGAAAATTATAAAATCATTATAAATATTACCTCTTGTTTCCTACGAATCGTAGCACCGTCATATTATCGCGAGTTTTTGGGCCACAAATCTATCTACTTGGTTCTTACTTATTGCTAATTTACATTCATATAGTAGTACTGATGATATGACCTCTGAGAAAAATTCTCCCGGATAGCGAAAGATGGTAGGCTTAGGGGACTGAATGTTGAGTCTACGAGTGTATTTATATTATAAAGATGATACAGGGCTAGAATGCTGTTAAAATGGATTGCGTTTTTTGATGTGTAATTCAAAAGAGGTGTTCTTGTTTTTCTTTGTATTAAATTTATCAGGAAAGAGTCTATTATTTCTAAAAGATATACTCTTTTTGAAATTTTTCTTATGCATTATTGTGTGTAGTATGTATCTTATAGAAGTCTTCACTGTTGCTCCTTTATTAAATAAGATTGTTGATAATTTTATTTATATTTTACTTCATATTGTATACTTTCATGATGTTTATTATTCTAAAACCTTAAAAATATTGTTTTTTAATTGCAGAAGACTCTCAAAATTAAGATGTTAAAGCCGATATGTATATTTTTTATGCAATTTATTGAATTTATATTTTTTATGCAATTTATTGAATTTATATTTTTTATGCAATTTATTGAATTTATATTTTTTATGCAGTTACCGTAGTTTATACGTGGACTTCAAAACTGAGAGCTAATAGAAATGATTTGCACGGTGTAAACCTTATTTACTCGTGCATCGCCAATTTGGTTGATAAAGCCGACTTGCTTATTAATGAGAGTTATTATTTATTTATTGTTTTAAATCAGTTTAGAAACTGTCTTCTTTATTTGGCTTATACCGGAGTTGAAAGAATAGAACTGTGAGAAATGGGAATTGGTTTGGACCAAAATCTTTGACAGGCAAGATCGTCGTCATTTTCAATCAAATCTGTCACCATTTTCCTCATGTGTCAATGATTTGGCTATATATTTGAAAAAGGTTTGGGGATGAATATTAATGTGAACTAGTAGTACTTGCAGGCATTTACGTAAAAATTCTTATAGCAAACTCCTTATAAAAAAGTTGTTCAATATTGGGCAATATGGTGTGTGTGTGAGTTGTATAAGTGCATATATTATGATTTAGTCAGGATATAGCGCGTGCGAGATGGCTTGATGTATCGATAACAAAAAATGTATCCGGTAATTTTCCCTAGAGAATTAAGTATATATATATATATATAGCGTATATATATATATATACTATTAATTCTGAAACTATAGTTTTAATTCTATTCGTTATTGTATATATACCCACAGTGCATTATATATATCATGTACGAACTAGTATTAAGTATATATAGGGTAGTGATTACTATATACTACTTCCCTCCAAATAGATATTTATTTTATATTCTTATAACTATAGTTTAATATATATATAGAAAAATATATATTATTTGATAGTAATATAATATAATATATATATAACTGGGCAAATATATTTATTTTATAATATTATATATATAATATATAAATTATATATTACGGTATATTTTCTTAGAGTTATATACTAGAGTAGTATCATTATAATACCCTCTACTTAAAATATACCGATTTATTCTAAATAGTAATTAAATATATAATATATATAGTATAATAATATTTTATTATATATATTTAAAGATAATTTGATATTTATTATATAGTATATATATATAATATATATATATAAACTTACCTTTTAAACGCTTTATTCCCACTATAGAAGGGAGATCAAAGCGTAACACGGCAGCGGGACCACAGGAAATTGAAACTTTAAGGATGGCAATATCCCAACCACAGCGGCCACACAACGTGCTCGCAAGTTCAAGTGTTTAATTCATTTTGCTTCCCCGAGTAGCATCAAAAACCGCAAAACTGCGCTATCGCGCGAGGGCTCTCCGCGGTCTGCAATACAAGTATGAGATGGCCATGTTTTGATCTTCAACCTGCTCTGCCGCCCGTTAGGCGTTATGCTCGCGCCAGCATATTTTTTATACTTACCTAGTAATATATATAGTGTACTTTTATTGTAACAGATTTTTATTATTTGGTTACTGATGAGGTGTTCTGTGTATTGATTGTTATGTCGTAATATAGACAATCTCTCGAAAATCTGCCCACCAACTTATTTAACCATCCCCGTGAGATTGATAGAGGTAGATCGTATATGTCGTTTTTTTCCTCAGAAAATACTCGATAGTTGTGTGCTTGGGTTTGACTCGTGATGCTCTATATAACAGAGGTAATAGGATTATTATCTGCGGTGGATGAGGCGTTATTACTAAGAGAGGTACCGGTAATGTGCGGTAGAGGATAAGTTATGAGGAAGTTAGCTGGTGAAGTAAATAGATCAAGATGTCCTCGTATAGGTGTGACTCTGAGGTTGGATTTGCTTATAAGTTCTCTAACGGCGTCATGTATACTAAAATTGACGTTTCTCGATGTGGTTTATAACGTTCTATGATGAGAGGAAACGATATAGTCTCTCAATGGGCATTAGAGACGAAAGAGCTCTAAACGGTTAGAGCTTAAGATATTCTACTGCCTTTATCAAGAGCGGGGGTAAGGAGAAAAGGGAGAACTGTAGAAATTTATAGGGGAATAAGTTTATTGAGTGTTTGTCAGGGAAAAGGTATTTTATCTGCTGGTATATATTGTCTTAAGAATGCGATCGCAGATGGTGACCGAGGATTGATTGGTGACAAGAACAAGGTCAGCGTTTAGAGTGGTAGAGGATTGTGTGGTATCAAAATCTCCTAGGATTGGAGGAACAAATATGTGAGAAAATGAGAGATATGAGAGAATATAGAGAGTATTTAGGTTTTTATGATTTGCAATATATAGGCGGTTAATGACTAGAAGTATATTAGTGTGTGTATACCCGACTTAAATATGTTGGTGATTAGTAGATATATTGATGTTAACAGGATAGGTATAAAGGCTCTATTGCTGGAATGGAATCAAAAGTATGTGTATCGGATAGCGCGTATGAGCGCTTGAAGTAAAGAGTTAAAATCAGGTGTCAATGTGCAATATAGATGTTAGGAAAATTAATAGTGGAGTGATGAACAGGCGATTGTGTTAATTTCTCTTTGTAGTATTTCAAATGTGTATAATGGGTATGGTGAGTTATGATGTAATCGATTCGGAAATGCTCGGGTATGAGCAGAATAAAAGTTGTTAAGTATAGTTACTCGATGTAAACAATGGAGATGAGTTGATGTGCCAGTGATGCCCTACTTGATTACATGCATATGAGTATATGTTAAATGTGATTGAAGCCGAAATCTTGAAGAGATGCTTTGAGACGCATTGGTAGAGAGATTGGCACAGGAGCTCGTTTGTAGAGACACAGGAAGTGGGCCTTTGAAAAGTTAACGTAGAATAAAGAGTGAAGGTTGTAATGGCTATCTGAATGTGAGAGACATGCAAGTTCGTCAGCTTAGTCGTCGCACTCCTCACTGGTGAAGAGCGGTCGCGAGCAGCTGAACAGATGTCTGAGTTTAAATAATTAGTCAGGTATTATGAATTTGGAATGTAGAATGGGAATGGAGAGTGGAGTGCAGGTCTGTAGTAGGATATAGTTGCTGTAATGCTATGATAGGTGGGGCATAGGTGACAGTATTAAATTGAATTAGTGCTGAAGTTTATAGCGATATTAAGTTTTGTAAGTTGCTGCAGACTGGTCTTACATAGAGGAGTATTACAAATCAGCTTAACAAAGTAGTACAATTCTAACACGATACTCATCTGTTACACTAGTGCTTTTAATAACCGTGCCAGCTGTTTAAGGAATTATAGCTATGCATGATTCTGAATGTTGTCATGGAATAAGAAGTCTCATAGATCAATCAGCTCAATGCTGTCAGCAATGAATTGGACAATCTTAATGGCGAGTCCTTACACTTCTGGTGTGCTAGGGTGTGAGAAGAATTTCAAATGAAGGTAACTAATAGAATCTTATTAGATATTTGCGTGGGTTGTGTAAGAAGGGGATAAATGAGAGGAGAAATTAAACATAGAAAAGGTAATAGTTACGGATGGAATATTGTGTCATTCTCTAGAAGTAACGATGACATCATATAGAATATTACGGATGCTGCTTAACAGCTGGATGATATAAGTGAGCGAGCTGTGTTGTGCGCCTAGAGCGACTACCTTTTTGACATATACAAAGAAATATAGATAGAGATTAGAGTCAAGATAACGAATAAGTATATGATAGGAAAGAGGAAATGTGTTTGGTTAGTCCGTGAAAAGAGAAGACTCGAATTTCAATCTTATATAACAGAGATAGTAATGGCGGGTATGTAGAGGGTGCAATCGTGTTATGCGTCCCTCCTGGGCAAGAGGAGAGTCGAACCCTTACAAATTGGACGACTTTCTACCATAGTGAGGTGTTCGCCGTCGGCTCGTCTCCTATGAAGCTAATTTATCGCGTGGAGTTTTTATCTGCGTACGATCTCTACTAATTTTATATTCGTACTGATGCGGGAAAAAATTTCTAAGGTAAAGGGCATGGGCTTTGTCTTTTCGCACTATCAGTTGTTTAAATGTTATTCTTTTTTTACTGCGTGTCTCTTTTCTGAAAGCCCATAGCATCGTCAACACACCTTGAGCTCTCATATCTGTGGATTTAAGTTAGTAACGGCTCATTCAAAGACCAGTTTAACGACATATAAAATAGGATATATATATGAAATACACTTTTAGGGTTTATTACCGGTATAATGTATGATAACTATAGTTATATATACTCTCCCACCTAAACCACATCTCACTATCCCTCAAAAAACCTTTTCCATCAATTGAGTATCATAAGTATCCATATATATACCTATTGATAGAAATTTTATAATAAAGATATAATGAATAAATAAATTAAATTTTTATTAATATATTTTTATTTATATTATACTAACAATGAATAATAAACAAACTATTATATAATAATATAATATATTATATACCGTGATATTATTAGATAATATAAGCTCTATATAACTGAATATATATATTCGTATAAGTAATATTAATGATGTCAATACTATATAATAAAATATTTTATATATATTATATAACTCGTATTTAGTACTTATATAGGTGATATGATATGGTATAATATTAGTCATTATAAAATTAAAGTTATTAATATTAGGGTGAATACTGTGAGAAATTATCCGAGTCACGACTCCTTGCATAAACACTTTCCAGAACATTTTATGTTAATAAACTAATAATAATGATATGAACTAATAATAATAGAAATGTTATAACCTGACCGTATGAATGTTATATAACATATTTTTATAATGTAAAAATTATAACTTTATTTATAATAAATTCTATTATAATATATATTTCCTTTCATCTCATCACTCACTGAGTACTATTATAATACTTATATTATATATTAATTCTAGTTGTTCTTAACATTTAATAAAAGAATAATATAGTAGTATATATATATATAATATATATATATATAATATATATAGTATATATATATATTATATTATATATATAGTATATATATATAGGGTCTCATTACCAGCATATAATATAAGTCCTAATCTAGATATTATTTAACATTTACTTTATATAAAATAAAAATCCCTACATCTTAAAGCTGGGGTCTAATATCAGGAAATAAGGAAAGCCAGCAGACACTAGATGTTAGTAGGAGGTATATGATCAAATAGATCGAAGTTATCAAAGATGAGAGAGTATAGACCCTACTTTTATGAATTATGTGTATATTATTGATAATATAGTTAAAATATTTATCAGGGTAGTATGTCATCATCTCAGTAGTAGTGAGTGAGAAAGATAGCACGGACATCATATATATATATATACCAGTACTAGTAGAATATATAGTAATATGGTAAGTATTAACGAGGCGTCTAAGTGCTAAATATTTATGAGGTATTCATTATTATAACTCTATTTTCTCTCTCTAGAATCAGAATACTAACTATCATAGTACTATTTTGCTCGATTAAATAATCATGGAGGCTACTGCCACCGAGGAGGAAAAATCAGTCAAGAATAAGAGGTCTGGGATAAACTCTCGAATATATTTAGTCAGCTTATACAGATACCATTTATCATAAATACGTGTTAGGCGCTCAACCTAGTAACTATATCCTCGAAACCTAACCTAAGGCGACATTAGCAACTTTAACCCTAACGCGAGAGGATCCATCACCTAAGATCTCAAACGGAAGTCAAGATCCCTTTAGATTCCGCTGTCTACGAAACTGACTACTATTATATATATATTTTTAGTTTCCTTAACTCTCTCTAGAAATAAAAATACTCCTATATAGTGGTAACTGAAAAAACTTAAATATTTTTCAATACTCTATACATCTCCTACGTAGTATAGTTGTGTGAGTAGAAATAGTATTAAATATATAAGTGATAATACTGTTATAAATTTATATATCAGTGATTGGCAATAATATATTGTATACGAAGTGTATAATTGATGAGTATGTTGGTATAGAATAGTTCAGAGGTTAATCACAAATGTAGGATAGAAGATGGGAAGAGCGCTCGATGGGATTAATTTAATTTACAAACCGCGCACCACTCTCGATTTTCATATTGCTAGTTAGCTTTCGCATATATCAGGTGAAAAGAGAGCAGCGTGGAAAGCAATAGCTCGAGCTGGCCTTCGAGAGTGTGATATAATGTGTGCTTAGACGCTGGAGAGAAATGGAGGAGCCGTGGTAAAGAGGAGAGGAGACAAGAGTTCCGACTTTTGCAAATTGAGCTCGTTATGTGGCGCCATTTAGCTTTGTGGTTATATCGTGGTTGTTGTGCGAGACAACAGAAAAAGTACTAGCAAGTTCGAATGCTGTTATTTTAAGTTATGAAAAGGTTCAAGCTGTGTGTAGTCTTAACGTCTATATGCTACCATCTGAGGCGAAATATCGCAAAGAGGATGCAGTAATATATATGCGTGGAAATAATCTATAATGATGTTATGTAGTTTGGGATCTAGTAATAAGCGCTAGACTTCAGACTGTGTGTTGAAGTGTAAGTGACCTCATATGTTTTGATAGAGATCAAAAAAAAAAAAGGATAGGTTCAGACGAATATAAACAGGTTCATTTTATTTTATGATCTATGTGACATAATATTATTGCAATAAAACTAGTCATGGTATGATATTATGAGGAGGTGCTCATTATCTTGGCGAGAGTGTCGCTGGTTAGTGTGTGTATAATTTGTATTTTACTCTTTTCAAATAGAGGTTCAGTCTTCATGTTGAGATTTTATGGTGATGGATGTGTTGAAACAAAGTAATAGAGGAGGTTGGATCTTATGGCTTTTAGTTATCAGAGAGGACTACTATATAAATGTGTTTGTATGCTAGGATTAATGTTTGTGGCTGCACGCCAGATCTTGGATGTCCTCGAGAGGAGAGCAAGACAAATGAAAGGAAGTGAGCAAGGTAAGTGAACAAGGTTATAAGATGAAAAAACGTAATGTATAATGCAGCTGTTTTTGACAGTAATCAGGCCTTGATATCTGGAGACAAAAAGCATGAACCTGAAACAAATCTGACTAGAATGTGAAGCGCCGCCTTTTGATAGTAAGTGCAAGAGAAGTATGTGCGCAAGCGTGCTAAAGTAGGAAGTAAATATTTCAAACAGTGAGCGTGGGTCACCTGGTAATGAGATAAAATAATATATTTCACCCTAAAACTATGCAAAGAAAAGTCTTCTTGAAAGTATATAAGAAGAAGAAGGGAAGACTAAAAGTTGTTTTTCAAGGACAAATATAGAGAAAGTCGAGAACTCAATGAGGTAGAATTACCTAGTGTATAGGTAAGCAGGATGAAATGTGGCACTAAATACAAGCGGCGGTCATAGGTAAGCAAGGGTTTATCCGTGTGAAAGAAGGCACAGAGATAGGTTAAGAATTTTGAGATGCCAAGGGGAATCTCACAGCTCCTCAAATTAATAGTGAATTTAAGTGTGTGATTGGTGCTTATGCTCAAACTCACTACTTCAAATGAAATGTGTATAGAAATGTGTATTATCTACAACTCCCTGAGGGCGAAAATCTGCATTAACAATTTGCAATAATAAGAAGATTAAGGGGGTGATGAAAGAAACTAAGTGAAATAAAAAGATAAAACAGTCTGAGTAGAGTTTATTTATGATTTAGGTGCAATAAGCACATAAAGAGATAGGGAACTTTATTATAGGGTAATGATATATATATAGGTATATTATACATATAATTATAATATTTAATATATAGATATTCTACCCTAAGAAAATGAAAGATAAATTTACTATTAAGTTTATAATTTATAAGTATTATATGAAAGATAATGGTAAATCTTCTGGTTAATATGATATGAAAATTACTGTTGATAATTGTATTCACAATGAACTCAGAAATACCGAGGTGCGATAGGATGGAATCGGTTATTTTTGACTTAGATCTGGCAAGTTTAGGATTATCGCTCGAAAGATCAGAATACTCACTTTGGAGGGGGGATCAGATCGGGGTGGAGTCACTCCGGTTTTGTTATCCTCCTAGGAGCCGGAGGTCAGTATAGTCACCCTGTACTTCAACTATAGGACTAAACTTGCTCAGGAGAGGGGTTATAGTGGAATTAGTTTATTGAATCGTCTGTTAGAGAAATCATTAATTTCAATCTGAAGTACTTTTGGCTGAAGCAGTTTGTCACTCTGACAAGTTTACCACATCATACTGAAAAAAGGCGACCTGAATACCTTTGAAAGAAAGCCCGATAGACTAACAAGGTAGCATATCTAGAAGTGGGCAATAATGAGGTATTGTGTTATACGGATCAAGGATTTTTGCGTAAAACAAATGATTTAGAAAATGAGGGAGAAATGAAGCGGTCCAAAATTCTCGTTGTATTAAGAGTGTTTATGGGATCTTGCAATAAGCAAATTCATATTATGAAAATGGTAATTAATCATAGAAGCTGTAAACGTGTGTTTCGGCATGTACCGAGTGTTTAGGGATATACTCAGACTGCGACGGTCGTAAAATATGTTTTTAAGTCAGACAAAAGCTCTACCTAATGCCGTGGTATGCACATAAGTAGACAAGCCTAAACTGTCCATATCTCATTTAATGTCACTTCTATATTGCGCACCGTGGTGTCGACTGTGCTCCTTGCGGAGTTTCGAAGCGAATTCTTGATTTAAGACCCGGCGCTCTTGAGTATAATGAAACTCCTGTTCGGTTCCCCTGAAAATGATTATCGACAAAGATAAACTTTTACGATCGTCCCGAATGTGCAAGCATGCAATTCTACTTAATAACTTTGGCACCAGACATTAAAAAAACAATCATCAAGACACTAATTTTAAGCTAAGTATTAAAAAAAAATAGAGAACATTCTAACGCGCAGATATAGAGAATAATACATTATTACTTTACATTCCTGCTCTGCCTTTTCACGACTACCACTGTGTCCTTGATCCAGTAAGTATCACATATGACTGTGGTTCACCGTTGCAGCCGTGACCGGATAACAAAACACGTGTGCGTTCCGCATGCTAAGACTCAATGTATAGTGTTGTGCAATTTTTCAAGTAGCCTATTAGTTGCCCAATTAATTTATGATTAGTTTATAATAAACCTCACACTCAACTCTATAAATTTTAATTATATAATCTGTTTAAATATAATATATTCTAGGTAATTATAACTCACTCATATTGAATACTGCTATTATAATATATAAAAAATAATAAAATTAATTATAAATAATATAGATTAATAGTATATATATAGTATCTAATGATTAAAATATAATTAAGAATTTAAGTAGATAAATATTTTAATTTCTTCGAAGTAATAATAAAATAATATAATTCATATCAAATATGTGAATATTAATACTTATATACTTCAGTAGCAATTTATAGTATAGGTCTAATATTACTGTAACATTATTATTATTTATTTTTGGTTTGTCTCATCGGGTATATAAAAAAACGTCTCTGCTTATATAATAAAGGTGTATACATAACAAAATAATATTATTTATTTGTACATAACTCATATACTCCCGAAAAGTATTAATATATGCAGATATAAGTATTATAAACTGGTATATTTATTCGTGCCCACGATATACTAGTGATTTAGTAAACTCCGTAGGATATGATTAGGGGATTTACCATCTGTGAATATACATTCTCTGGTCTCCTGGTGACTTCGGCCGGTAATTATTGTTTCCGGCCTTGTTTCTAGAGATCATAACCAGGCTCCAGCCGTCGGCACACACACATATAGTCCTCCAGGTATTTGCTCCGGAATCGGGCAGAGCCTATATGGTTTTAAAATTTGCGTGCTTTTGAAAAAATGGATTCAAGAATTAATTCATTGAACGGTATAGTATATTGAGGACTATTATAATGTAAAAATTTTAATATGTTTATTTAGATTGAAGCTGATTGCATCCAAAACGTGTGTTCTAAAAATAAGCATATAAAAATTTAATACATAGAAATAATTTATATTTAGTACTGAATTGTATTAGAGTAATATTTAAGTCAGAAACCTCAATAAATCTTAAATATAAAATAAATTAACTTATAATAATATATATATTGATTAAATAATTATAATGAATATAGTGCCATATATAGGAAAACATCCAATTACCAAATTTGAATATCTAAATGATAATATTACAATACAACCTATAGCTTCATCAAGGGTTATGATAATACCAAACTCTGATTACATCTAAAGCAAAAACGAATACATTTTGATAAATCTAGTTTTTAAAAATTGCAACAGAATAAGAGTACAATTGCACAGATCGGAGTAAAAAAGTAACATTCTGTTAACTCTATGTCGCATTATCCTCGCACCAAAAGACTGCGAAAACGATTATCTCATGAATAATATCAGTCACTTAGCTCGTATCCTCATTATTTATTAAGAATATAATAAAAGCTTTAATATGCCAACTCATTTAAAACGAGTATACTATTTATATATATTATGAAACTGTATTATATATTCGATATGAGTAGTATATATTCCATATACATATATCATTATTATAATTATATGAGTTTTATTTATTATTTATTCTATATTAATTTTTCACTAATTATTCTCTATCTAAATATAACTTTATTCCTAGTGAGTAACATTTTCGTTTGTGTTACTAGAAAGCTGCTTATTTAAATGAGTTTCGTATAATAATTACCGAGTATAACTAATTCTTATTAGTAGTAGTAATAGCTATATAGGTAGTCATCAATCTAGTAAAGTGAGCCGGTGAGTTTCCTTATAACTCAGGTAGTCTAGGTATTATCAGCGTTATTATTTAAAGTGACGATAGTACCAGCTAGCTAATTAAGGTACTGCGTATTCTTCAGTTATCACAATATATAGCAATTTATCATACTTGAGAAAAGTTAAAATCCTATTAGCTCGTTAAAACACAAAGTCAGTGCAAAGCACGCTAAAGCTTATAAA
>JABUQX010044932.1:25000-39902 GCA_015478945.1 Trachelipus rathkii | reverse complement strand
GGCTGTTCTTGGCTTCCAAGCCAAACAAGGATTATGCCTTCTTTCTTCCTTGATAGGAAACAAACTCCAGACCATAGCTAAACACGTTTTGGTAAAAATAAAAAAATGGGCAATCAACAAAGCCAACGAGGTACATCAACTCAGATTCATAATAACAGCAAGTTAAAAACCAAACTTGCCCTAATTAGTAAAGTTTTTAACTTCAAATTTCAAGGCGCTGCAAACAGCCCCTAAACATAGATTAAATTAATATATATTGAAAACACTATAGTAAAAAAGGGGCCTATCACTCAGACCAAGAATGCCAGATTTCACCAGAATAAGATAACATTTACCATAAACACTGGAAAAGACCTGGAACATTTTTTTTTCGTCTGCTAAGAGCACAGATAGGTCGAGATGTTTGTTTTGCAATATCCTTTTATTCACCCACCAGCCACCTTGCGAAAGGGGCCATGCCGCAGAAAACGGTGAAATAATATATAATAGAAATAATATAAATAAAATATATATATAATATATTAAATATAATGTATTTTGATATATAAGATAGCTTTTATAATATATTACTTATACTCGTCCGGTATTAATATATTAATCACTTAGGTATATATAATACCTAGCCCTAGTATATATTATTCGGTATATATCCTAGTATAGATACAATATAGTATAGTATAGCCTTTTCCTACTATAAGAATAGTAGTATATAGACCCTAACCATGGTACCACTATACTGTAACCTATATATATAATAATGATAGTATATATATATAGTTATGGCCACCTTGCAGCCATACAGATAATATAATATAATATATATATATATAAAATTTTAAATCACATTCAGATGTTTAGTAAAACAAAGAAATTATTATTATTATTGTGCAGAAACACTGATGAAATCATGTGGGCAACAATCAAGCATGATAGTAGTCAATAAATTTGAAAATGTACCTCAAGGGATAAAGAATGTTTAGGGTGTAATTATAATAATTTCCAATGAAGATGATACACACACACAAAAAAAATCAACTAATTAATAGATTTAATGTAGAGAAAAAGATAACATTGTTTTAAGATATCACTAAAAATTTAATATTTTTAGTTTGACAAAATATACGGTATTATATATATGTAAAAGATACCTTTTAAAAATATATATTGTTTTATAAAGTATACTATATATATATAAGATTTATAGGAATAAGATACACGTGCTAGTACTTATGTTATAAGGTTATAATACTAAGCCTATTGAGAAAAAGCCTTATTTTGTTAAAAGTAATAGAAAATAATTAAAATAGATTAATAAAAATATCCTATTTATATATAATCATTTTGTATGTATATATATTAATTATTAGTGATTATATATTATATTATATAATTATTATCTTCTTCTTTCACTCTTTCCTCTATATCCATGCCCCCAATTAGTAAATGAAGAAGAACCGAAAAAAAGAAAAAATCAGACGAAACAAAAAACAAACGTCGAAAAAAAGCCCAGCCTACCGCCCCTCTGTACCAATAAATTAGGCGAGAAGCTCCGTCACAGGACAGAAAAAAGTCCACCCCTAAGAGCATCAATGGGACCGCGACGGTACCCTCCACTAGGTAAATGGCCAATGCATATGGTTTCTATTGCCCCTTGGCCCAGTGGGCCACAATGATGCCCCGCCCCCATACAAAAACCCCGCCATTCTCTTCCATCATGCACCTTTTCTCCCGTCTGCCAAACTCACATTCCTCTCCCTTCAGACATTCGATTCACCTTTTCTTCGGTCCACTTTTTCTTCGGTTCTCCCAGCCGGTCGGTTCCCAACACAGCCTCACCCACGTATACATCCGCTATAAGACCAAAACCGACTATCACTTCCATCCCATTTCCACTATTACCACCAAATATGAAAAAAGCCCAATCTCAAAAACAGTACATTTCATTATTACTATTCTCATTCTAACCCCTTTCTAATCACAACCACACCCAGCTCTAAACTTCATAGTTCCTCTCTATACCAATCTCTCCACACCCCTGAAGCACACCCTTAAGATGGTTCAATTCTGAACATCATCTAACTTTTTACGCATCTCATGATACTTCTATGCCAGAACCATAGTCTCACTACCAAACAGAAGTACACACACAGGTAAAAGCAGAGCGAGCACAACCCTCATGTAAAGGACCCTGATGCTGGGTTTTAGTCTTAAATTCTCAATAATATTTTCTTGGCGTGTCCCAACCCGTACTCCTCCGCTGGCCTTCCCAGGCCTGCCCGACCAAGCGCAGGGGCTTTCGTCGCCTTGTCTTAAATTGCGATAAATTGTTTTACTCTTTTTTTTCTTAGTTTGGCATTTATTTACGATGGATGTGTTTGTTATTGGAACTTTGTCATTTCTGTAGATGTGATCTGTCTTTAAATCCTTCTTGGTGTATGAGAAGTCTCCTTACCCGAACCCTCGCGGAGACCACCGTCTCAAGCCCAAACATACCAGAGAACAAACCCCTGGTCAAGCAGCGTAAATTGTCCAATGTAGTGAACTTTATTCCGTTGGTTTATTTTTGATTCTTTGAATACATTTTTTAATTTACTTGTTTCCTTATTCTATTTTTTCAATTAATTTAAAATTTAAAGATCCTATATGTTAAAGTTAAATTGTTAAAGTTCCCAAGGTGTATTTACTTAACGATTAATTATCTGATTTGTAAATAACTCATAAAAATACTTGGAATCATGAATAGATGTTCTTAATATTTTCACCTCCTACCTTATTATTTATATTAGTTTATTATATGATTTTATCATTGTAGAATTTTTATTGTTTTTTCTCATTCCAGGTTTTTTGGACCTTCATTCTTCTTGAGAGCCGAATTTTTCTGTGAGCTGTTCCACTTCATGATTGTGTTTTGTGGCTTCCCATAATTTGTGTGGAAAATTCGCTGGGGATTTGAAAGAACTTTGTACATGGGTACCAACGAAAACTTGGCGACCACTGAATTTAAAACGCGTGAAGGTTATCCACCGATAAAATGATTACTGTGAGGGTGCTTTTTACTATATAGATTTCGGATTTTCAAAAAATTGGAAATTACCCATGAAAAGTTAAAAATCGTGTGCCGGAAAATAAAAATTTGGAAAAAAACAAACTGAAATTAAAGACCATTAAAAAACCTATATAAAACATGTTGTAAAAACCCTGATAAACCTCCTGAAACCCTGACAACGATAATTTACGTTTTGCCAATTCCGTTCCAAGGAAACCATGTAGACTCCTTGAACCAAAGCTTGAACAAATTACCAGCTGGTAACCTAAAGTCCCGAAGTAACAAGGTGTGCCAGGAGAAGTGGGAAAAATAAAGACAAAAACTTGAAAACTTGAAAACACTTAAAGAAAGAATTAACTAAATCGGTACCTATAAATACAAAAGGTTACCACCCAACCACCATAGTTTAGGTTAACCAAATAAAACCCTAGCAAAACGAGGCGACCAAAGTGACAAAAAATTAAAGAATTTTTGGAAACACCAACAAGAAACGGTAACCGAAACGGCACACGCAAACCCACCAAAGAGAAAACTAGTCCAATCCCAACATTTTGATCAACTATCTTAGGGTAAGTAATAGCTTCCCTCACCTCGAATTACCCTAAGTGTGCGATTGATTACCATATAAAATTTTTCTATGATTAAATGTTGTGGTATGGTTGTTAATTCAAGTATGTATTAAACTCGTGTAGGTATATGCATCCACCTTGGAGTCCAAGTTGGTAGGTACCCTGTACTCGTTAAAGTAATGGGTATATTTACACCTTAAACAGGTGCCCTAGGTAAATGTGTAATCCACTAAGTAGCGTTGTCCGTTATATTAATAAGTTTTGTGGAATTGGTGTATTCCCAATGAATGTTATACCTATATTAAATATTTCATAATTAAATGGGTGGTATCATTAATTATTTGTTGATAAATAAAAATTTAAAAGTGGTATGTGTCTAATTTTTGAAGCCCCGTTCCAATTTAATTTCTGTGAAAAGACGCCTTCACGGGACTAATTAAATCCTCAGATTTGTAATTTATTTAAACGAAAACATCTGCTACAAAACCCTAAGCACACTCCCGAAAAAGACTTAGGTCGCCCTTTGCCATTTAAACACCAATCGATTTCAATGCCACTGCATCCAGGCCAGCCAATTCCTGCCATCACAAACTCCCTACTACACTCTGCCATCCGTTCTCCTTTCATCCATTCATCCAACATGAGCCCTAAATATTTAAACTCAGATCTACTGTTCTACGCTCACCATCTAAAGGCATAACTTCACACGGAGGAGGTCGCTTCCACTCCCCGCCACAACCCAACCAACCTTAACTCTAGTATCCACGGTTTACTTTCAAGGCCCCTCCTTTTACACACCCTGGCCAAAATCTCTCTTACCAATCCCTCTCCAAACTCTTTCCCTCTATTCCACATTACCAGTCGAATGCAGTATATCCAGAAGAATCAGCCCTTGCGGCAGTATAAACTAGGTAGGGCCCTACCCTCCCCACCTCAAATCCTCCAATTCTCCTCCACACCATCTAACCCAACCACCTCCTTGCCAAACCCAACCTCGTGAGATTTCTTGCATAAAACCCCATCCATATACAATTGAACTAACCAAGGAAGCCACAATAGCAACACAACCACAACTGTCGTACTCCGCACCTAATCCTAAAAACCCCAATCACATTGACACCATTTAATTACTTACACACCACCGGCGTTCAACCCCCGTCCATAAACAACTTTTATACCATTCAGAATCCTGGAGACCACCAACAAACCATATAAAAGCCCACTGAACCACCTGCAATAACCGGCTGTCCCTCATTTACCCACTCCCTCTCCATCATACGCCTTGTTGCAAATCCATAAATAAAACCTAAAACAATTTTTATTCTTCTCTCCCTCATTTCCTCCAACAATTTGCTCAATTAAGATTGATTCCCCAGCACATCCTTCTACCACTCCTAAAACTGCACGCGTTGTTCCTCCACCCAATCAGTCCCCCTTCTAGTCACTCGGACCCCACTCTTTCGGAAACTTCAAAATTACCACACTCACTACAATTCCCTAGCAACAACTCAGTTAAAACTTATTCCTCTAAATTAAGCCCTCCCTTTTTATAAGATTTACATCATATAGAGTATATACCTATTAGTAATATAACTTCCCTATATTCCCCTATAAAATATCTTGAGGTAATGATGAAGTTAAATAAAGAGATATTATCAACCGTATCAATTATTACTTATATATACACTAGACCGTATAATACCTTTACGAATAATATATATAGATATAAATAACGTACAACTAGTATATACCTGGGAAAGGGAGAGTAACCCTTTTAATTTTTTAATTTTTAGCTAATAAAGAGCCGAGATATGAGCATGAACTGTAATCTTAATAAATTCCCTGGAGTAATATCCGCTACACCACGTGGCTAAAAGCGTCGAATGAGTGAATCACAATGTAGACTTAGAGATATAAGATAAAATTCCCACCAAGAACAAACAACAACAAAACCAACAATTCACCTAATAATAATCTACTGGAAGATGTCAACTCTATCCCACTACTACCCAGTTTGAAATTTCCCTACCCAAAGTAAATAATCCCAACCTCCTGATTCTCTTTTACAAAGAAAGTTTCCTTATTAATAAAATTAAAAGTGTTATAAGTACAAACAAGCAAAAAAACCTTTTAAAACAATTACAAAGACCTGCTAATTATATTTTAAGACAAAACTTACTTTATATTTATCAAGAAGATATTTAAGCGCTAAAGAGTGTCATTTAATAGTTGTAGCAAAAAACGGCATTGCAAGTGCATAAATGTTGTATTTGAACTTCCACTGGCCCTAACTCAACGAAGATGGCAGAGAGAAAAAAAAAAGGAAAATCAACATGTCCAGCAACCGAATCAGAATATATACACAAAAACAGTAGAACCAAAAAGAACCTTAATATGTACGACAACTTGTATAAAACCTATAATTTATCTTTCAAGAAATCTCATTCCACCTAGACAAAAAAAGATCCCACTCCCATTGCAAATCCACAACTATACAATCTAATGTACTAACGCAATCTTTTACCTGCTTAAACTGTTGCTGAACATTTTAAAACATTAAAAATGTAAGTAAAAAAAAACAAGAATGAAAAAAATAAAATGAACCAAAAAAAATAATTAAAATAAACTGAAGAAAAATGGGGTGGTAGGAACATAAAAATAAAAAAAAAAATTTAGTTTAAGAGTAAAATTTTAAATAGAAAATAACATAATGCTTAACACCATTACTCCACACAGAAAAGTTCAGGGAACTAATGCCTGTTGCCCACATCCCACAGATAGTGATAGAATTATTTGCAAGATATTAAGCAAGTTCCTGCCACTAAAATAAAATACCAAAGTATTAAGATAAGAGCACGCACGGAGGGTATTTCTTATATACCAATCCACCCTTGATTTAATATAGTGGATGTCACACGGATTTATTCACCTCTGCGGTGAAGAATTAGAGTCATTCATGGTAACAGCTTCTTCTAAAAGAAAAGTTCTTTTTCTAATGGTTACTTCTTGCAACACAAAAAAAAGTTATTCTATCTCCTACTTACTAACCGAATATAAAACTGTGTTAACTAGAAATAGATTACTACTCACCTATATGTATTATATATGTCCTAAAAAACTGCATATGATTAGGTAGTTAATTATGAGCCATAACTTACCCGGTATATTGACTATACTTCACTATCGTGTATAATTCCCTAAACTGCCTATGTCATTCAATATTTTACTGGACCTTATATAGAGAGAGTAAGGGTAGTGTAGAAAAATCCTAGTGAACAAAGTGTGTCTGTTATGCTCCATTATACTTAATAATAAATATAAAAATGAATATCACCCGTCTAAAAAAGAGTAAGATGGTGCTTCGTCATTTGAAATTCCGAGCGGAATTCCCAACATGTGATAACACGAGGGGAAAAATTAAATTTAACACCAAAAAAAAAAGAGCTCCTGAAGCCTTGATTTACATGTGAAGAAAGCAGGTAATGCCCACAAAAGACACAATTGGAGGAGAGAGAGAGAGGAGAGAGGAAGAAAGAGAAGAATGGGACGGAGAGAGAAGAGAGAGAGCAGATCGGAAAGAGAGAGATGACGATAGAGAGATGAGAGGCAGAGAGACGAGGGAGGATGAGTAAAGAGCTGAAGGGTAGAAAAAGATGATGAGGGAAGCAGAGAAAGACAAGCGGCCAAGCGTCCACCTCATTGCTGGAGTTGGAACCGGACATTCGCGGAGAGAGAGAGATTAGCTCATCGGACGACCGGGATGCTATGATAGATAGAGAGAGAGTGAGACGCAGAGCATAAAGAGGGAAGAAGAGAGAGAAAGACATAGAGTAAGAGATGTATGACAGACGTAGAGACTTGAAATAGCGAGAGCGAGACAGAAGAAGTGATACGGGATAAAGACAGACACCGGAAGAGGAGATGAGAGAGAGAGAGTAGACGAGAGCGAGAGAACAGTCAGAGCAGAGAGAGAGAGAGAGGAAGAGAGGAAGGACAGAGGAGAGAGAGAGAGAGAGAGATGAGAGAGAAGAGACGGATCCCATGTGGAGCTGCAGGGTGTGAGAAGAGAGGGAGATGGAGAGAATAGAGCACGGAGGAAGATGAAGAGGAGAGGAGAGGATGCATGAGGAGGGAGAAAAGAAGAAACGAAGAAGAAAGAGAAGGAGAGTGAGTGAGAGAGATGAGAGAGTAGTGATGATGAAGAGAGAGACGAGACCTCTCCAACTGAGCAGAATGAGTAGAGAGAAGAGATAGACCACGAAGAAAGAGAAGAGAGGAGAGATTGGTGATCGCGAGAGAGACAGGCGAGGGAAGAGGAAGAAGCAGAGAAGAGAAGGGAGAGAGACAGAGAGCAGACGAGAGACTAGAGAGAAGAAGAGAAGGACCGATTCGTCAAGTTCTTTCCGCGAAGAGCACAACAGGAACCGCTCAGAGCTCAAGAGAGAGAGAAAGATGGCAGGACGATGAGAGATCGACACGATGACGTACCGTTAGAGGATGAAGAGTCCATGTAGCAAAGCTCCGGCAAGGGGAAATGAGTGCAGAGGATTTGTAGCGAATAAGTTCCAGCTTTTCTGAAGGTCGGATAGCAATCGTCCAATTGCTGCGAGGATCGGAGGACGCTAACACTGTGAACCACGGTACGGTACCCGAGAGAACGCCACCTGCTTTGATGTTATCGCGAACGAGGGACAACCAAGAAAGATCCCTGACGAAATATGAGGAACAGGGAGGAGAGAGAGAGAAGATGAGTAAGGTAGAGACCAGAGAAAGTATACGAGGACGATAGACCGAGCAGGAAGAAGAGGCAGAGAGAGAGTCTAGAGAGAGACGAGAGACCTAATAGTATGGTATTTCATTTTCACATGATGTTATGTACAGTACACTGACATGTTTCAAGTAATATATAAATTCCTAAATGTGTACAGTGCCTACTTACTTTTACCATCATCACAGATTTACTTCTTTGCTGTATTGAGCCTGACTTGACATTATAGTGTGGATAAGGAAATAAAATCAGGCATATATGTCATTCTGACCGAAAACATTTATAGCGCAACGAAACTATAAGACCAAAAAAATCCCTTTGATATTCCTAAGAAGAATAAAAAATCGGGCGGAACTGTAATCGAAATAATAATAACTATAAGCAAAGCTTCTTCCTAAATCTTTTTACATTTACGCCGACAAAGATCATTTGGAGTTATAAAATTTGTGAAAGAGAAATGTTTAATAATACTAGATGATGAAAATATCTGTCGTGGCCATACAGGATTATTAATTGTAAACAGTAAACAATGCCCACTTCAAGTAATCAAATCAAGTATTTCAAAGACAACAATTTAATTATTTCATGTAAAATAGTAGCTTTAAGTAGCCAACCCCACATGACTAAGAGACTGCGAAAATTAACACACCTGCGCACAAAACAAAAAAAAAAAAAAACCAATTTAAGTTGGTAATGTATTTCTTCAGGGAACACGAAAAGAAAATAATACTTAGCCGCAGGACTAAACACACCCCTAATAAATCAAAAAGATAAAAACTTTTTTTTATTGGGATGTTCTTTAAAAAAATCATTACACAAATTAAAAAATGAAAGACATACTTTGTAAAAGATACAATTTCCCAATATTCCCTTCCGACACCAACCCTGTTTAATTTAACCATTTTTCGAAGTATAATTATACATGAGGTCAGATCGTGAACTAACACCCAACCAGCAACCTGTCTTGTAGACAAATCAATAATCAGAGAGAAAATAGGCCGACTCCACAGGCGTAAGTAATTCAAGTTTCTCATCGCAAGTGTCTAAAATTTCCCATGGAAAAGACCCGGGAGTTTTTCTTGGTGTTGTGTGGATTTCTTACAAACAAAAACTTTGGAATTTCATTAGAAGACTCTAGAAAAGTAATAATATCTATTCTGTTTGCTGTATACAATACTGTCTGCAGACGATACGCAAAGAGACTTCACTTCGGACTTCTTATCCTCTATATTATTTCCGTAGATTGTTACAAAAGGTCATCGTTATAAGTGTCGTTGTCTAAACGTGCTTCAGTCCCATGTATCCTCTGTTGTCCCACCCGAGTAAGTTTATAAATGGTGAAGGTGAAAAAGACATGATAACCCGTGGAGCATGAAGTTAAACCAAATTGTATCAATTATTACCACAACATATTTCATTTAGATGCTTATTGAAGATTTGTCGGAAAGAGTAAATCGTCTTATCAATCAGCGACTTCTTTCCCGTTGGATGACGCCTTCAGGTTCGTCAAGTTATCTTGTCTTTTCTTCAGCACAGTAATACAATAAATTAAATGGTTTTTTTGGTTTTTTTTTATACGTTTGGTAATCTCTGTATGGTTGGCTACTTTAAAAGCTACTATTACATTGAAAATGAAGGTTAAAATTGTGTCTCTGAACCGCTTAAAATACTATTGGGACTATTTGGAAAGTGTGTGAGGTTGGATTGGCTGCTGGTGGATGCAGGAGGATGTAATTGATATCAATTATTTTTATATGCATTGGAGATAGAAATTGATTTGGGAGGGGTAGAGCCCCTTAGTATAAATCCACATTTCTTTTCAACAACATTTTTTGACAAACCTCTCGAGCATGCCCGAGGACAGTGGCTACTTAGATGTAATAAAGAAAAGAAGCTTTGCATTATAGTAATTATTATTTATTTCCGCCAGTTTCCCCTTATCAAAGGGATTCTTATTATTTAGTATAATAACACTTTTTTCGAGGCGCACATCGACTATATAAAAAGTCCTGATTCTTATTCCTTGGTAGCTTCCACTAATCTTCAACAAATGCCAGCGTCCGGGCGCCCGTCCAAGACCGCTATCTACACGAGCCCAAGATAAGAAATCATGTTTTAGTATGGCTACGACTCAGGTGGTAAAACCCTATGTCAAAATTACAGTTGAGGCACTGACAACATGTCCAATTAGTCTCAAATCATCATCCCTGACGAGCTGAGACTTGGGACCACGAAAAACATGTCATGCCACTATCTCAATAACATCATCCGTCGTAACAAAACTATGTGATAAAATTATACCCCATATAATCCTTCTCCCCCTTCTCTTTCTCTCTCTTCTCTCTCCTTTCTTTCTCCTCTCCCTCCTTCTCCTCTCCATCTCTTTTCACAACGCTCTCTCTCTCTCCCTGTCTTGCTCTCAATCTGGGCCTTGGTCTTCTCCTCTATCCCTCCCTTCTTCTCTCTTCTACTCTCTCTCTCTTCTACTCTCTTCTCTCTTCCTCTCTCTCTCTCTCTCTCTCTCCTTCTCCTGCTCTCTCCTTCTCTCTCTCTCTTTCCCTGCGCTTCTCTCTCTCTCTCTCTTCCCCTCACTCTCATGCTCACTCCCTGCGCCTCCCGCCGTCCTCCCTCTCTCCCTGCGTCTCTCTCTCTCTCCCTTCTCTCTGCGTCTCTCTCTCTCTCTCTCTCCTCGTCGCGTCTTCTCTCTCTCGTCCTGCTCTAACCTTGCCCTACAATGCTTCTGCTCGTCTCCTCTCTTCTCTACTCTGCCTCTCTCTCCTCTCCTCTCTTCTCTCTCCTCCATCTCCTCCTCTCTCTCTCCTCTCCTCTCTCTCTACTCTCTCTGCTCTCTCTCTCTCTCTCTTCTCCTCCTCCTCTTCTTCTTCTCTCTTGTTTTCCTCTCTCTGCTCTCTCTCCTCTCTCTCTCTCTGCGCTTCTCTCTTCTTCCTCTCTCCCTCCTTCCTCTTCTCTCTCTCCTTCTCTCTCTCTCTCTTCTCCTCTCCCTCTCTCTCTCTTCCCTCTCTTCCTCTTTGCTCGTACTCTCCCTGTCTGCGTCATATTCTACTTTCTGCGCGAAGGATTTAATCGGTACAAATAAAGTTCGAACGAAAAATTTCGTGAGGTGTGACTTCTTGTACTCGCTTCTGACTCTTAACTATCTCTTTCTCGTTCTGCCCGCCTACTCTCTCTCTGTCCTCCCTCTCTTCGTCTCTCTCTCTCCTCTTCCCTTCCTCTCTCCGTTACTTCTCGGATTTTCACTTATCGTGGTGGTCTGGAAGGCATCCCCGCTCCTCGCTCTTCTACTCTCTATCTTCTCTCCCTCATCGCTCTCTCTCTCTTCTCTCTCTTCTCGTCCCTCTCCTCTCCTCTCTCCTCTCTCTTTCTCCCTGCGTTCATTATGTGCTATCACGATGATTTTCTTAAATTGTAAAAAAATAGGCAGAGCTATTTTTTTGGTGTAATTTATTTTTCCCTGTTGATCACATGTGTGGATGGTCTATTTTTAAAAACAACACCCAAATTAATATATATATATATATATATCATAATTAAATAAAATATATATAAAACCTCTATGTAAGAATTATATATATATAAATATAAGATAATAATCATATAATAAAACATATAACTATATATAATATCACACAATATATATATATAGCTGTTTTCAAAATTGCCTATAACAATTGTTTAAAAAGAATATTAATATAAACTATTATTCACTATAATAATTAATATTTTGGTCAGACACGTACATTAGAAAAAAGAAAACTTCTTCTAGGAAGAAACCACCAGCTGTTACCATATCAATGAACTTATCCCTTTCCCATAAAAAATCTTCATCCACTATATTAAATTCAAGGGTTGAGAAAAATCCTCGTGGGCAGTGGCTGTCTTTCTTAAGTACTTTGCGTATTATTTAGTGCAGGAAAAACTTTATTTTCGTCAATTAAAATACACAATTGTCATTAGTTCAGACAAAGGCTGTATCCCTATATTTACTTCCTTCGGGTGGTGATACGAGAACTTCCAGAACGGCATCTATTACCCGGAGACTTCCGCCTTTAACCTCTGAAAAGACTGCCACAAAACTAAATAGAAGATTTACATAATTTTACTTTAATTTAATTATTTTTTTATTTTTGTTACACCCATTCTAGTATTATTATTTTTTCCTTGGCTCTATTTAAATTTTTTCAGTCTTGGTCTTTCATAAGATATTTTTTAATAGTTTCTTAAAAGAAGTTTCAAAACAGTTTAGAGTCATATTAATAAAAAAGAGATATTTCGCCTATTATAGATAGATCTTTAACATCTCTTGAAGATATTCTTTCTTTTGCTAATAATGAAAGAATATTTTCATTCATTATATTTTCATTCAATATTTTTTTTCTTTTAAAGTTTCTTTTCTCTTCTTCATTTAGATTAATTTTGTGAAATATCTATTATCTAATGAGAATAAAATTTTATTATTTCCTCTTCTCTCGTCTATCCTCTGATACCGTTAGACCCGATTGTGAAGTCAAATACAAATACCATTTATTGCCAACCGTGCCAAAAAGGCTTTGTGACAACTCGATTTAAATGGTATCATCATTAAAGCTATAAAAATATTTCTTATAAAATTAAGTTATAGTTGTCTTAAAATATAATTAGCAGTTTTTATAAATATTAATCTTTTTTTAACTTATTCACTATTTTTATTAATTAGGGAAAAACTTTTTTAAAAAATAAATAAGTTAAGTAATTCTTGGGAGAAAAAAATATAGCAGTGAAAGGACCATGATTATCGAAGGGGTTTGGTGGTCCTTTCTGCCTGTAATATCTAAAATACAAATCTCAAAGGTTGTCAATACTTTCCAATCAAGGTTTAAGGCATTTTAAAGCATTCTCCAGGGGGAAACAAAAATCCGCTTTAATATTAATTATGGAAATAAATTCTTGAAATTGATCTTGTGTAAAAAAAAAAAAAATTCCCATTGTTCTGGTATCGTAAAATAATGATTATAAAACCTAAGAAGATGTTGTATAATTATATATTATTATAATTGGTCTCGTGTGACATATAATAAATATGAGTTTAAGAATTGTTATGTTTATTTAAACTTAATTTATCCAATGAGGGTAAAGACGCCTAATCAAGAAAAATATTTAGGTGATTATAAGTGAGCAGTGAGAGATGAGTAAAGAGGGAATTTTTTTTATGAAAGGAGACCAATATAAGCGCGACTTCATATTTTGCTGTTCAACCATCGTAAGGCCTTGTCCCACGTATTTGAGAAGATATCAAGTCATTCATGCCTTAGAGGAATAAAATTTAACACAACATTTTTGTAAGTCGTGCAGATTTTGGAATTCACATCGATATTAACCAATAGAATTCAAATGAAAGATTCAAAATTATGATAGTAACCGTGTAACTTAGTAACCTATTTGTACAGTTATGTAGGACAATTGATAATACATAACGTGAATCAAGAGATGAGCCTTAAGCTGGCATCTAACTTTGCGTGTATCTGCGCTTGAAGTGCGTCCGAATGAGGCGTAGTCAAACAGAAAAAAGGAGAGGCAAGCGTTCAATGGTAATTTCTGTATAGGAAAGGAGGTATTTCTTATGCTATACCTAATGCCGTTGGCCCATACCTTAATGATTTTCATTTTGTATTTGCGAGGGCTGAAATAATGTGTAATGCTTTTTTAGACAATTAATTAAACCAAAGTTCTCATTATTATTGTTAGGAGCGATGAAGGGATCTTAGCTAAGATATAGCGTCTTTAACAGCAACAAAATAAGTATTATATGAAAAATATTTAACCCAAACGGTGTATTACATAAACAGAAAAATTTAAATGGATTAAAGAAGTGTCCTGCTCATTAAAGAGGTGCATAAAACAATAAGCTATTAGAGAAGTAAGGCACAAAAAGCGTTGAAAAGGCAGGTAGTAATAGTTATAGTATAAGATCGATGACGATGCGTTGAGAAAAGGTGTTATGTGGCTTACCCTCTAAATAAGTTCGTTAAGCTAATTTGCATCTTATCGAAGTAGAGAAACAGTTCTCCAAAATGCACACCTTGAGGAATATAAAATGAATATATTGAGCATTTTTTCCTGTCCGAAATGATATGTACAACCGCAGATTACGTTTGCGAACGTAGGGAGTGAAATCGAACATAGGAAAAGAGTTCTAGGAGTGGTGAAGTCTTTAATGAAATAAGCACTGTCTGTGATTTCAATTAAGGAGATGGATGTGAGGAAAGGAAGGTCGATGTGGTGCCGAATGAGAATTCGACGACCAAAAGTGGTCGATTGAACTGACCTGATTGTAGTTCAAGATATGTGTGTGAGAGTTTATGTGTATTAAAAGACCTGGAGTGCCCCATGACCGGAAAGTGAAGAGCCCGAGACCGGAAGACTTTCGGATGGAAATTAAAAGACCAAATTACACCCGGTTTCGTCCAATGACGCGCACATCTATGGTTAAATTGGCATTGAAGAGGAACCTATGAGCTCAAT
>JABUQX010044932.1:2500-10000 GCA_015478945.1 Trachelipus rathkii | reverse complement strand
ATAACCATAAGTTACAATATGCTTCTTAAAAGTTGGCAACACAATTAGTAATAAATACTTAGAACTTAGACACTTTTAAGCTTATATTCAATATGACTGTTCACTTGAACCTTTTTAGAGAATCAATAAGTTTCCTTTTCAGCCTGGACATAGTTTTCTGCTTCGTAAAAATTTAAGTGAGGTTAATTTAATTTGATGACACGAGTCATCTGACTCGTGACACTACTCACCCCTTCAAGATTGGAAACCCAATCTTTAAAGAAGGGAAGGTATCCCATAAAACAAGCAACAATAAACAATAATAAAAAAAATCAATAATAATATAAACAAGAGTAGCAATCTTACCTAGTTTCCACTAGATGCCCTTCTCTCCTCAGCCCTCCTTTCGTACTCCAATACCCTTTTCTGCACATTCGGAAGATCTGGAGCTGACCCTCTTGACCGTGTCATTGGCCGATGTCCAATCTCCGATCCTTGTTGGGTTCCTCCCTGTCCTTCTGATTCATCAGTCAACATCATTTGTTCAGGATCCTCACCAACTTCTCTTAATTCCTCATGAATGGACCTGGAATTATAAAAAGGGATATTTAAATTACCTGTAACATGATTATCTACCTGTATATCTTCATCATGTACCAAAGTTATACTTCCTGGAACCTCCTCTTCTTCTTCATCAGTGGCGTCTGAATCGGTTATGCCTATGGTGTAACTGTTATTAGGGAACCTTAACTCTCTTTCAAACCTCTGTAAGTCGAATTCCTCATCTGAATTTGCATCCTCTGGTGCTGAATCTACCCAATCCAAGAGATCACTAGTGTCTATAGGAGATGGCATAGGATCTGCCTCTGTTTGTGTTGCCTTATCCTCTCCTAAATACTCCGTTTGAATTCCTGTATCTCTTTTATGGCTTGGTTTACCTATGGCCAATTGTAGAAGGTCCCATGTTTCCTTAATTTCTGTCCTACCCTTTCTTTTCCTTTTTACTCTATTTGGGAGTGTACTATACATGATACCTACTGGTGCTTCCTCTATTTCATCCTCTGTTGTTATTTCAGCCCTATATTCATTGTGTGGATGGACTTCACCTTTTTCATTTTCGAAATACTGCCTGAGGTAATCTGGTGGGTTGCCCATACTTTCAATGTGCGTAATGAACTCTCATGGTTTTTACCTTGGACCCTCTCAAACGTCATTATGTCATTCCTCCAAGCAATGATTTTTGGCAACCGTGAATGGCCCTTCGCTATCTTTCCTAGTTTTTTTCTAAAGACCGATCGGCCAAATAATCTTCCTTTTGACCGTTAACCCCTACTGCATAAGGGAAGCCAGTTTTGGTGTCCCCTCCTACCATTTGGTTTTGCTCCTCCATAGAGATACGAGCTAATACCTTTGCCCTCCTTATGTGTTTTGAGTAATAGTTTCTCGGCTTGTGTCTATTCCACACGTTCTGAGTGTTTTGTGTTGTTATATATTATAACTACCCTGGGTAAAGCAAGGGTCATCCCACTCGTCTGATCCTTTGTCGCTATGTTCTTCAGGAACTCTGCAAACGTACGGTTCGTACGCTCTACTGCCCCGTTCGAAGATGGCTTGTAAGGACTGCTAAATATATGATCTATGTTATGTCCCTAAACCTGTTACTTTTGAACTCCACCCCGTTATCTGTTAAAACCTTGTATGGAGGCCTCAAAAATGTTGGTAACATCTGATCTTCAAATGCCCCTGTGACACTTCTAGCTGACTTATCCTTTAGTGGTCTGACTGAGACCCATTTGCTGCAGTGGTCCACAGCCACTAGACAAGCAACATTTCCTCTCCTTGTTTTTGGCATAGCCATAACATCGATTGCCACTAGCTCGAAAGGATTGGCAACTTGGATTTTCCAGACTGGTGGGAATATTACCTTGTGGTCTACCTTGTTTAACTGACAAATAGGACATGTCCTGCATACCTCCTGGATTATAGTATGACCTTTCGGGTGCCATACGTACCTTGCCATCAAGTCCGTTAGTTTTCCTTGACCTATGTGTGCCATGTTTCGGTGTATTACTACACAAATACTGACCATCTGTTTAAATCCTATTACTGCACACAACTTGCCGTTCTTCATCCTTTTAACTAGTATAGCATTATTCATTAATAGATCCTCCTTATACCTATGGAATTCCTTTAGTAATACATCAGATTTAAGAATTTGTTTTTTATTCCTAACCTTCTCCTTTAATTCCTTTATCACCTTGGATCTTTCCTGTAATGCAATTATCTCGTTCAATGTTATGATATTGTCAATCCTATTATTATCATCCACTATTACATTATATACACTAACAAGGAAACCATCACTAACCTGATCCTCATCATCCCCATGTGCGATGATGCCTTCTCCAAAGTCCAAAATCGCCTCTGTTTCCACCAAGTAGTTCATTCCCAAAAGAAAGCATGCCGGAATGAACCCATCTTTATGAACCCATCCTTAACAACTACCAATGGTAATATTGTCTTCCTGTAGCGTGTGTCTATCCTGATAGCTACTGCTGTGTGCATTCCACAATTTTGGTGCTAATCTGCAAAATGTGATGTCCACACTCCATTTCCTCAAAATATGTCCAAATGGTTCTAACTCTCTAATAACAGTTTCCTGGATCAAACTAATAACAGATCCTGTGTCTAAAAAGGCACACCTAGATGTTTCACCAATGGAAATGTCTTGCCATGCAACTCCTGATATCTTGTGGTTGCAACTTAACCGAGACCGGTGTCCTCTTTCCTTCATTAATAGGTTTACCCCTAGTCCCTCTTCTGGCGGGTGTTCTAAAAGTTTTCTACCTCACTTTCTTCACTGTCCATGTATTTTTCATTTTCTTCCTCAGATGGTACTTCTTGTTCCTAGATTGCCAATTCGTCTATTATCGTATCCATCCTTATTTACCTGAAACGTGCCATTATCCCTTAACGGATTGAAATGAGTTCCTCCTAGTACCTGAATGTGAATGTTTTTTAAATCTTCTCGCTTCCTTGCTTTGGGTCCCATATATACAACTGAGCAACGAGTCCCATGATGCAGCCAAATCCTTAAGTTAAACTCATCGCTAGCTGGCTAGTTGAATTACTTCTGGGATTGGTTCCCTTCCTGAAATGCTGATGGTTTTTAAATACTTCACGTATTTGGGGTTGTTTATCAACCCATACATCTCCTATTGTTTTAACAAGACTCTAGTAGGAATTTCCTCATTCTTGGTGTCCTTCTTCGTAGTGTTCTTTTTAAAACTTCCTAGTAAATTCAAAAACAGAGAATCAGCGCCTCCTAGGTACCCAACCTTATTAACACTAGACCTTTGTTTAGAGCACTCAGACTTATTACCATTGTTTCTCCTCCTGTTCCTTTTGGACAACGGGCCATGTGTCGGCAAAAGACGTGCCTTTCCAGCTGAAATATTGGATCTGAAAGCTGTATTCGCTTTAAAATCGTGCCAAGACACGAGCAATTTGCATGTATACCACTTCATTTGTGAGTACACCAGTGGGCGAGTGGTCTGTGCATAATATAAACTCCTGCCCTAACAAGAATGGACGGAAACTCTTGATTCCCCACCTGATAGCCAACAATTCCCTCTCTATGGTGGATGCTCTTCTTTCACACGCATCGAATGAATGAGAGTTATAAGCTATTACTCTTTTTTCCTTTTCCTGTTCCTGACATAGACCTGCACCCATACCAAATCCACTGGCATCCACATAAAGCTCTAATTTTGGGCTACCTTCTGTGAAATCCGGAAATGCCAGCTCTACTGATTCTTTCATTAGTCTTTTTAAGCTTTCGAAAGCCTGAATCCTTTCTTCTGTCCATTCGATCTTATCCTTCCTTTTTCCTCCTGTCAAAGCACTAAGGGGTGCTGCCACTCCTGAACAGTTTTTAATAAACTTACGTTGGAAGTTGATCATTCCCAGGTACCGCCTGAGTTCTCCTATGTTATTTGGCCTTTCCAACTTGTCTACCTGATCCATAAATTCTGGGAGCTTCCTTATTCCAGTCCTACTGAGGATATGTCCTAAAAATTTAATTTCCTCTTGCACCCAGCTACACTTGCTGATTTTAATTTTGACGTTTGTTTCGGAGAACCGTTGTAGGACCTGTTCGATCAGCATTAGGTGTTCTTTAAAATCCTTTGATATCAGGAGGACATCATCCACATATACCACCACCTTGTCCCGGCTGAATCCTGTCAGTATCCTCTGCATCTCCCTCTGGAATGCTGCTGGTCCATTTTTGAGTCCAAAACTTAGCCTTTTGAATCTGTATTGCCCACTAACTGTAGAAAATGCAGTGAAGTCCTTACTATCCTCTTCTAATTTCATCTGATAGTACCCTTTGACCAGATCCAAACAGGAAAAATATTGCGCCCCTTGACACGAGAAGATCGTTTCTGAAATGTTGGCCATTGGGAACCTGTCTGCTTCTGTTACTTTGTTTATGCGCCTATAGTCTATGCATAGACGAAGTGTCCCATCCTTCTTTCTAACAGGTACCACTGGGGAGCTCCATTCAGCGGCACATGGCTCCACAATATCCTTTAGACACAATTCCTGAACCTGTTTTTCAATTTCTTCATTTGTCCTTTGGTCAAATCTTCTCGCCCTTTGGTAGATGGGGGTATAGTCGTGTAGCCGAATCCTATATGGTGTCATCGACGTTGTTGTTACATCTGAGTCACTCTTGCTAAATACTCCCCTTTGCCTATATAGTACTTCTATTGTTTCCTTTCGTTGTTCTTGTGTTAATTCCTCCATAAATGTGATTTCTTTTTCTAATTTTTCCTTTGTCCATTCCTCCTCGATGGTCCCTTGTCTTCCTGTTCCTTGTACCATTGTGTTTATCGTATATCCTCTATTGTCATATTTTTGGAGGTCCTCTTCATCCAATATTAGATGGGCTATTCCTATTTTTTCTCTTTTTCCAAATCTTAATTGTCCTGGTACAAGTTTCCTGATTAATATAGTACCTTCTTTTGTATTCCATTTTACCAATCCTGGTAATATTTTGAATCGTTTATTATACCCTCTTCGGTTATTTTCTTCTCCTTCGACCAATAGTTCTTCTGGTTTCATATCATAGTACCTTCCTTCTCTGGGCTTAATCTGGTTTGAAGTCCAAGCAGCCTGTATTGGAACCCAATCATTTACTGTAATTGTTACTTCTTTTGTAGTATACACTGGCAAGGATATTACAGTCCTTACACAATTCCCAGACCTTTCTGAAAAGTAGACCTGTTCCTTTGTGTTTTGTTCACCATATCTTGTAAAAGAACCATTCCTTACATCAATTTTAATTTTATTCTGAATCAAAAATGGCATTCCTAGAATTGTGCCTTCTTTTAGCCTTTCAACCACAATGAAATCTGCCGAACCATAATCGATGTCTTCAATTGAAATTCTTAATCTTGCTGTTTGGTGGGATTCCACAACCATTTGAGGGTCACCTACTCCTCGTAACCTCATTACCTTTTCTAAAACTTCGGGATTCTGGATCCTTCTGAACTGTTCCTGGCCTATGATGCAATATTGCGAACCTGAATCAATAATGGCTGTCATTTCTACATTATTTAATTTTATAACAAATTTCAACAAAGGAGTAATATTAATGCCTTGCTTACCTTCAATGGTTGTCCTACTTATGGCATGGTATATGCCAGTTGTCGAATTCACTGTGCTTGTTCCTCTTCCTTTGGGTATTCGTTGTGGTAAGGCATTCCTAATTTCCTGAGGTTTCCTGCTTATAAACTCCTCTGCTTCTGGATCCAATACTGCATCACCTTGAATAGCCGGGCTGGTTCCTAAACGGTGGTTTACTTGGGGGTGTCGCTCCTGCTCGGTCCCGGGGCCGGCGGAGCTACCTCGTTTCCCGAAGTTGCTTGTTTTTGTACCCTTATTAATTCTTCTATTTGTTCCTGAAGTGGACAAGTATCCCTCCAATGTCCCATTTGGTTGCATAAAAAGCATTTTTTTTCAATGGGTTTCCTCTCATTCTGCCTTTGTCCACCCATATCCTGTTGATCCTGTCTTCTATAACCTTGTTCTTGTTGTCTGAACCCTCTTCTTGATCCACATTCCGCAGTCCGATGTTCGTTACTTCCACATCCTAAGCACCACCCGTTATATTTTCGACACTCTCTTTTAAAGTGTCCTACCCTGTTGCACCAGTAACATCTTTTTTCCTCATTGTTATATCTGTTGTTATTTTGCCTGGTGTATTCCCTTGTATTTGTATTCTGTTGATATGTTGGCCTTCCAAAACGTACTTTGTCTGCGTATGTACTTTTTGTGTTTGGTTCTCCATTTAGTGTGGCCCATATCGGCATGCTCTCATCCTTTGATTCCTCCTCTTGGTCGTCCAACTGGTCTTCCTCTTGTGCCCAGTTTAGCACATCCTTCCACCTAACTTTAATGCTTTCTTTCTCGTTTCCCATCCTTATTCTGAATCTTCTTGCCATCTTTTTCGGTAAACAATTCAAAAATTGTTTCTTCAATATCTGTTTGTCCCTATCTTCCTCTTTAGTGGCTGCCTCATAAGTGGTTTGAACCCTTAACGCAAACTCAGCCACTTTTTCATTTTTCCGCATCTCTAACCTCCAAAACTCTTTTTGCAAGTCTATTTGCTCGGTTTCCTTTTCCTCCTTGCACCAACTTTTCAATCTAGCCACGATAGTGGTGTATTTGACCTTAGCTCTATAGATACTATAGTATGTCCTTAATACCGGACCTTCTAAGAAATTTCTAAGTTCTACTGCCCAACGACTCTTATCTTTACCCAGTTGTTCCTTTGCGTATCGTTCATAATCCTCTATAAACGCCTCAAACTTTTGAACTTTTTCTTTCCCATATTTCAAAGGTTTCACAGCCTTAACATTACTCCTCCTAAATGACTTCATTACTTCCACCATTTCACCGGCTAGAACAATAAATATCTTACTCACTGCTTTCTTATGTTCCACACCTGACTCTTCTAACTCCACTAACCTTTTGAGCCATTTTTTTCCTCCCTGGTCCAATTCACTCTCAGCTTCTTCTGTTTCTTCTTCCGCTGTAGAACTTCCGTCGAAAGTGTATTTTCTTTCCGCCCTCCTTCTCCTTTTCTTATTCTTCTTCTTTGACCTATTGCTGCTATGCTCATTCGTTACATCAAATGGGTCACTTGTTGCCCTCTCTGAGCTACTTTCCTCATCTGTTTTCATACCATGAGTGTTCTTCTTTGAGTATATCCTTCTTCTAAACTTTGATCACGTGTCAGCCCACTTCTTGGTAGCCTGATCCTAAATCCTCACTCTATTTTTCACAGTTAAGAATTTCCTTTAGGGTCCAGGTCTTTTGTCTGTATTGGCAACTCTGTTAACCATCACTCTTCTGCCCTTGTTTATCGATCTTCTATCCACTACGTGTGGGTCTTTCTACTTTTCAAAAAACCTGAGAAATATTTCCTCTAATAATGTATATAACATACCCAGT
>JABUQX010044931.1:12500-19962 GCA_015478945.1 Trachelipus rathkii | reverse complement strand
ACCACATACATTAACTACAAAAAAGCAAACTGGCCTTCATACACTAATTATATCGAAACCCATATCAACCCAATACCAATCGACGATACAACATTCCCTACACACCTCCATCATTCACTTAAACAAATACAATCATTAAATCAGCAAACCTCTATATACCCCAAAGCCACAGAAAAGCATTATACATACCCATAACTCAACCCGAGATTCAGCCACTTCTGTGAGGTTTAACAGAGAAGAAACTCCCTCCGAAAACTCCAACCATACAACCCACACATTTCCAACCAAATAACGACCGGAACGCTCAAAATTGTACTTCATAACTATCCATACTACCAATAAGTTTTTCAGAATACTTAAACAAAATATCCTCGCCATAGACATAAGAAACCTGGCAGAGTCACAAAAAATTAAACAACTCTCAAAACAACCCCCCAAAATCCCAGGATCTCCATCTCTACCCAATAACTCCCTCCCTTCCCCAAAACAAGAATCAGACAGTCTTGCAAAACAATCTTACCAGTCTTAGAAACCAACCCACCCCGGTAATAGGAAAATAAAAAAAAAACTCAAAAAACTCGTATTAGACCACACCCTCCCACCCCATTCACAACCAACATGATATCAGAAGCCATTAAAACCCTCAAAAATTCAAAAGCAACAGGTCCAGACTCAATATCTAACCTACACATAAAACACCTTGGAGAAAAAGCAATTCTCCTAATCACTGAAATCTTCAACAAATCTTGGCAACTTAACTATATACCCCCAATCTGGAAACAACCAATAATCCCAAAACTCAAACAAAAAAAGACGCCTCCCCAATTTCCCCTCCTCCTACAGCCCAATTTCTCTGCTTTGCTTTAGTAAACTACTTGAGAAATTAATACTAAACAAATTTCCCACCCCATTCCTCTCCCAGATTTCCAACACGAATTCAAAAGCAACCCACTCTACAACAACAGCCCTCACCTCCCTTACACAACACATCATTAATGGCCTCAACCAATCCCCTTACAACAGATCAATTCTCAGCACAAATAATAGACATTAATAAAGCATTTGACATCTTTGCTATAGTCACATTTCTATTCAAAAAAATTCTAACACACCCCCCTGGTAAATAAAGACAAAAAAATGGCTCTCCAATTCCTCACCAATCGTTTTTCGCAAAGGTTTCTTACAAAAACAACCTTTCTTATTCCTTAACAGCACAAAGACTAGCGCTCCAATTCAGGACAGGCCATTCTCTTTGTCCATTCTTGTTCAACTTTTTCACAGCAGATCTTCCCACACCAAACCACCAAACTTATTACTTACGCAGACGGACATCAGTCTATGTCCCAACACCAGAACGTTAACATGCCACACAACATCCCAGGAATATTACATTATTAGAAAATTGTTAACCTCCAACAGGATGACAGCATCCCCCTTAAATCCTCCCATTACTCTTTTACTACTGACCAATTCTCCCTCCATCCTATCTATAATCACCCTGAACAATAACCTCTTTCACTAAAACAAAACACCAAAAATATTGGAACTTACCTATGACACTCACATGACCTTCTCCCCCCACATCCATCGACCAAATCATTTCCTCAACCCGACGTAAACTAAACACACTCCGAACCCTTTTCATACATAACTTCAGCGAACAGAAAAAACACCACTCATCCACTACTTATAAAACAAACTCATTAGAACAAAATCCTAAACTATGCCTCTCCAGCATGGTTCCCAGCACTCTCAAAAGAAAGGTTGTCAAATCTTCCAAAAACACAGCTATCTCAGAATTATCACAAGTTGCACAAAAACTACCCCAAATCCAACATTTACACGACGAAACTTCCATCCTCCCCATCTCCACACACTGGGAGATGGTGGGACTCAATTTTTTCAAAAAACCCGTAATCCATCCCACCCTGTCACCAAATTCTCTCCAACTCCCCCCGACGGACTAAAATCCCCCCCTTCTCACCAGCTCAATTCTATTACAACATAATTCCCCCTCCCCCTCTCAATTGGTCTTGGATTACGCATATCCATACACATCTAACCAACCACATACCTTCAAAACCGCCCATAATAAACAAATTATAACACCCCCTCGCCAAAACCTTCCCCTTAGAGAAGACAACGCTGTCCAGAAGAGCCCAAATCCCCCTCCCGGAGCAGATCAGGTCACCACCCTAAACTCATGCAAATATAAATATAGATTTCAAACTAGATTAATGTCACCTCGCCCCACTTGCACCAGATGTTAAAATTCCCATGACACAATAGAGCACCTTCTGTGGTGCTCTGCTCTCGACGCCCCGCGCCGATTTCTCTATATCCTCACTTCTCGACCTGTGGAACCGCCCGGTGGCGCAGCCGGCTTCCTGGAGGCAGTGTGGCCCTCCAATTAAGAGTGGAAGTAAGAAGTAAGAAGTAAGTAATATATATATATATATATAATATAATATAAATATATATATATATATATATAGCCCAGTCCGTTATATATTTATATATATTATATATATATATATATATATATATATAATAATATATATATTATATATATAAATATATATATGTATATACTACTATATATATATATATATATATAATACTATATATATATACTATATATAAGTATAATATATATATATATAATCATATAAACTTATATAATATATATATATATATATATATATATATATATATTATATACTTATATAATATGGGTATATATATATATTATATATATATATATTATATATATATATACTATATAATATATAATATATATATATATATATTAAATTAAATAAATTATTAATTTATATATAGTATAATATATAATACTATAATGGCCATAGTTACTCCTTCACTCATTACTAGCAGGACTGAATTCTTAATATTTAAGCCTGTTACGAACAAAAGAGAGTGAACCAAATGTAAGTCAAATTAACGATTAGAAAATATTGTAGAATTTTAAGAACAAGTCAAAATCATTTTTCTTGGGAGCTTTTCGAAGCCAGAGCTGAGAAATCTGATGCCGGATTTCAGAGCCTTGCGAGCTGAGCCAACGGAAGCCGGAAGAGTTCAGCAAAAAAAATTCCAACTGTTTATAACAAAACAACAAAGAGAATAGATAGTTAACAAGTTACACAAAAGCGCTTACCATGATTCCTGTCTCCTTTGAGAGCATAATCACTGTTTAGTCCTCAACTAACGTGTTCTCTATTCTCAGTTTTGTCCCTCTTCCATATATCTTTTATCTGTCTCTTCCTCTTACTAGGAAATATGGGAAAGCGTAAATTCCTTTAACTGTCATTTATCATTTTATCAGAGACGCTTATGCGACGGAATCACTAGAGCCTGAACTCTCACTTATGAGTAAAAGTCTTCTTCTCCTCAGAAGATTCTAAAATTTGGGAGAACAACTTAACTTTATAAATTTAGGGCAGCAATTTTGCCTTAATTTTCATCTATTATAATTAACTGAAAAGTGAAAGGATCAAGTACAAAGTTGATTAATTAATATAATATAAATTCAACTACATTAAGTTGAATTGTTTGACGATATTATTTGTAAATACTTTAAAAAAAATAGTAGAAGTATATATATACAAATACACATGTATAAATCACTCTAACCTAAAGGCCGCTCCGTATTTCAGAAAAATCTGTAGACGCTCTCAGGGCTGTGACATATATATTTAGTATGAAATTATGCAGTTAATATCTTAATATTGAAGTAAAATTTTTTAATTTATTTTACCTTAAATTTGAGTTAATAATAATAACAGATGATATATAATAAATATATATGAAAGAGATATCCTACAAAGATCTTTAAGAAGACCTCTAAAAATAAAAATTTGCTTATCACAAAAGTTTCATATCAAGACTTCCATTTGAAAGAACTCAGAAAGCATAGCAAATTTTGGCATGCGACCAATAAGAAGTGTCACCTAAACTAATTTTTTGCGGTCACTAAGAAACCCCCACGGAAAAAGAGCAGTGTTGCATGGTTCGTCAAAACAAATATGATACCACAGTTTACAGTTTAGAATTTGATGTATTATAATTATATGGTATAGCAAAAAATCACCATCAAGACCAGCTGCTCATGTTTGGTATGAAAGGTTTATGGTTTTGATATTATTTCTATATATAGTGAAAGTATAAAAAAAAACTTAATACATATTTTTCCTTAAAGACCAAATGATTTTTCATGTAAACTTTCTGACAAATCTCTATAGTGGGTTCCACAGGGACCCATAAAAGTAGATGTCCTAAGCACCTACAGAGAATCAAAAGAAACTCCATGGAAGAATTAAAAATATGGCTAGTTGGCACAAGGTCTAAAGAGGAACAAAACACTAACATATGCATGATGCATTCTACATTAATTTAATTAAAAATATAAATATCATTATCAAAATGTGCTTCATTCAAATATTTTATAAATTTTGTAAATTAGTTAAAATAACCTTCAAAAAATTTTGAAACTGGAAAAAGTTGTAAAATAGGTTCTTAAATGAGTCACAGATGGAAAAACTTACAGGTACTCTGATTCACAGATGAAAAGCTTACAAGCACCCTGTAAAGAACTAAAGTTGACAAATATGATATTCTAAACAAGACTGATAAACTTCTATTTAAATTACTCAAATTTGAGAGCAATGGATCATGCACCAATATTTATATTAAGAAAGAAAATACAGTGAAAATTTAATAACCAAATAATTATATGACCTTAAATGCTTGAAAATTTAAAAACAGTAAGTTAGAGAGCATTTTTTTTTCATTTTCAAAGTTTAAATTCTCTGGTGTTTCAGTGCATATGTGACATTATTATATCTAGGGATGTACTAATAGTATCATAATAGAGTTATCGTAGTTATTCGGCCATTATTTCCGAATAGGCAATGTATCGTGTTAATATGCCGAATACTTTTGGCCATGACTTCTTACTTTTTGGTATGAAAAATTTATGTGAGAAAACTTTTAGATTCAATAATTAATCTAGTTTTCTAAATATATATAAATTTATTAATTTATTTATAATATTATATATATAAAATTATATAGTTCTATTTAATTACAAATAAAATATTTTATATGAATAATTTTTAAGATACCTATTATGTTAATTTGAGTAATATATATATATATATGTGAGAACTTCTCCTTGATAAAGTGTAGTAAGTTAACCTGAATATATAATATAAATACGGATTTATCATTTCTATATTGAAACTGAATCAATTATTTACAAGCTAGAATACTATTACTCCTGTAACAATCAACAGTCTTTTGTTTTAAACATTTTTTTTTTCTTTTTTAAGTAAATACTAAAGTTGTCCTCTCTTTGTTATGTTATGCTGAAAAAATATTGAAAAGCGTATTCGATTATATCAAAACATATCGATTAATGATTGAGTCACGTTTATTATATATATAGTCGTCAAGCGTATATATATTGATCCCTATTATGGAAATCTCAGCTGAAAATTTGTCTGTCAGACTGTAATGATAACAATTTGTTCGGTTGAGTCATTTAAAATTGATCTTCAATTTTTTATAACTATATTGAAAATTGTGTAGGTGATGATATATATAATTGTTTAATATTATATATAACGAATTTATATTAACGAACTTATTAGTAATAGTAATTATTATTATATTAATTATTATATTATTAATAATTATTAATTATTAGTAATAGAGAGCACTTGGATATGATTATATTATTTTATTATTATATTATATATTATATATATATATTATACATTATATTATATTATGGATTATATTATTAATAATTAGTAATTATTAGTAATAGAGAGCACTTGGATATGATTAGAATAATAAAATTTTTATTTTGTAACGAAAATTTCATTCATAAGGTTGAAATGTTAGTGAAATCTTTAAAACCCTATCGCTTTAAAATATTTTTCACATATTAAATGTGACTTAGATTATGTTTGACCGTTGAATATAAAATAACAGTTAAATAAAAACTTATATAAAAATGAAACATAAAATATTATATTGTTTAGATAATGTTTTAGATTTAATATTAATTTTTTGTCATATAATTTTGTTCTCTCTCGCACAGCTAAACGTATATATGGCATATGTATATATATATATATATATATATATATATTAATATATTATGTATATATATATATATATTGATATATATATATATATATTATGTTGTGAATTCTAAAATTATAATAACACTATATACAATATATATGTAATATGGTATAATAATAATAATATATAATAATATATAATAATAATAATAATATATTAATATGTATATATAATAATATAATAATATAATAATAATATATATGTATAATAATATAATAATAATAATAATAATATAATAATAATAATATATATAATAATAATAATATAATAATAAAAATTATGGATAATAAAAAGGAAATTAAACATATATACAAATATGTATAGGTATAATAATAATAATAATAATAATAATAATAATAATAATAATAATAATAATAATAATAATAATAATAATAATAATAATAATAATAATAATAATAATAATATAACATAATAAAAACAATAATAATAATAATAATAATAAAAATATATATTGTAATACATATATATATATATATATATTGATATATATATATATATATATATGTATGTGAATATCTAAATATATATATAGCATTAACATATATATATGTATACATATATATATATATATAATATATATATATATATATATATATGAGCAGTGTCCAAAAGTGGACCTGCTAGATTTCTTTGAGGAAAGCCTTTTTACAAATGTTCCAGTATTCTGAAAAATGTCTATCATAATGAAAATATTCCGCCCCTAAACCTAGATAAAGAAATACTGCTCATAACTTGCACCACAAAAACGCCTTTTGAATTTAAAAACAAACTTTGGATTAAAAAAAGGGAGTCTCAATGGGATCGCCCCTTGGACCAACCTTCGCGGACTTCTATATGTTTAAAATCGAGAACAAAATTCTTTAAGAAAATAATATCTTTAACCCCTCCTTTTACGTGAGATACGTTGATGACGTCATTTTTAAAGATCATAACAGCGTTCAAAATTTATCCACCTGTAACTCAGACCAATAGCAAATTAGTTTTACATATAAGCTACAAACAATAATTTTTTTTTTTTAAATGTGAAAATAAAAATAACCAACGATTGCCCAATTGAAGGAGATATTTACATTAAAAACACCGATAAGGGAGTCGATATGAATTTCGACTTATACACACCTCTCACCTATAAAATATATATAATAAAAATATTTGTACATAGAACCCAAAAAATAATATCTAATTGGGAGCTCTTTGATAAAGAGATAAAACGAATATGTAAGTTTCTAATTAATAATGGTTTTCCTCAATATTTAATAGAAAAATCGCT
>JABUQX010044931.1:0-5000 GCA_015478945.1 Trachelipus rathkii | reverse complement strand
CACAAATTTTTGGGGGGGTGGAGCTGGAGGCGGAGCTGGAGGCGGAGCTTGAGCCGATGTTTTTGGTTGTGGGTAGCGGGAAACGGAGCCGGAGCAGGAGCAGGAGCAGACAAAAAAGGAGCGGCTCTCGACTCCGGTAATCACAAATATCCTTACCTTATATAAAAGAAAAGTCAAGCAGCAAAATTTCATTGAAAATTGAAAGCATCGAAAATTAAAGCACTCGAAAAAGAAATTTTAGAAAATGATATGAAGTATTCAATAAGAAACAAGGAAAAAATGTTAACCATAATCAAAATTGGATCCTTGTTTGACATATGGGCTGAATCAATATGTTCGATTAAAAGAAGATAAATGTTCTTTGCAAAACTCGGTCTTTTTAAAATGATAACACTTTCGAACAGATCAGGTCAAGTGGGCAGTTCATCAGTTCTGATTCTCTTTCATGATATCACTTATAGACAGAAGATGAAGAAATTACTAATCCCGTTAGACTACCTAATGACCAAGTTCGTGCAGAAAGCGATCAAAAAAGATCCACTAAAAGATCTTCAACCCAAAAATCCTTTAGGAAAATATAAAGTAGAATTCCATAATGCCTTAGATGTTACGAATTCAATCCCTTACTGTCCCAAAAAATTTCTAGATGCTGCTTACACAGATATAGCTTTGCCTCTCTTTCAAGAGAGTGTTGAGCGCTTATTTTGGGATTTAAAAATAATATAAATAGGACATAAGGATATCTTTTAAAGCAGGATTTTCTTGAGGCAGTTTTATTTTTAAGAAAAACTTTATTTTTTTTATAAAATTATATATATGTTCATGCAGCTAGTTCAAAGAAGGATTATTTTATAAAAGTTAGGAAGAATAAATTTATTTAATTTTTTTTTAAATTTTGTTTTCTACAAAATCTTTTCTAAATTTTTAATGATAATTCAAAATAAAGGTGTAACTAACAAACATTCTTTTTCATTATTCTCATAGGAGTAACTAGATATTTTTAGGGGGCCATGGCCTGCCACTTTATTTGAGAATAATATATATACGGTATATATATATATATATATATATATATATATATATATATATATATATATATATTTATGTTTATATATATATATATATATATATATATATATATATATATATACGGTATATTTATATAATTTTCCAGAGGGTGGATTCGGAGTCGGAGTGGGTAATTTTTAAAAGAAGAGGGATTGACACAATGACACTTGCGATCTCTGTTGTTTCACTTTATTGCATAATATATATATATATATATAGAGATATATATATATATATATATATATATATATATATATATATATATATATATATATATATATATATATATATATATATATATTATATGTTATTATATAGTATTATAGATACTATGTGATTTTTAAAAATTAACATTGTTTTTTAGCAATTTTTAAAGCAATTTTTTTGGATTATACCACCCTTATTTTTATTAGGTTTAAGCCCTTGGAACATTAACTCGTTGTTTAGTTTTGTAAGCTGCTAAGTACTTGACATGTCTTGGATACACAGTTGATCAAATTTCTTTTGCGTATTTTCGATTCTCTAGAGTGAACGAAACCTTAATAAAGCGGCACACGAGTTCCTGTTTTGTTGTAATGGGTTCGTTCTGTATTTCTTCTTTCATCATACTCCATAAACTTTGAATGGGATTCATTTCAGGCTAATTTCATGGGAGCAAAGCTGAACACCATTTGCCATACCACGTCTCACAATCCAGCCGACTGAGTCCTGCCGGAGCCTTCAGGAAGAAACACTCTTATTTGAGGTACTAGATGACCTTTTACTACCTCTATGTATTAAACCTGGTTCATAGTTCCCTTAGCAGTGTAAACGGCTTGTTCCATGCACCGAAATGGCTCCCTCACTAGGTTGATTGTTAGAATTTTGGCAGTTTTCTTCTGACATTTGGGCATAAATTCCTCACCTATCCGCCTTCTTACACTCTGCGCGTGGTCATCCAGCAATGCAATAGTTGATTCGTCTGAGAAGACCAACTGTAATTATAGAAAATACGGCAGTAGTAGTGGAACAGTCATAGAAGTAATGAAACACCAAGTAAACTTTATGAATTGAAAAGATTGTAACTAGTATGAACAGTGTGAAAAGGTAAAAAAGATACATTTAGCTATTTAGTTTAACTGCGACGCATAAAAGAGCTCTAGTTATTATTAGCAATATCACAATAAGGTGTGTAAAATTATGATTACCTTTGATTTCGACATCACCCTTTCTTTCATACTAAGTACAATATTCTCAAGTCATAAAGTTTACTTGGTGTTCATTACTTCTCTGGCTGTTCCAGTACTTCTGTCGTATTTTCTATTGCTGCAGGTGGTCTTCTAAGACGAATCAAACATTGCAGTGCTGGATGACCGCGTGCAGAGGGTAAGAAGGCTGCTGGTGAGGAATTTATGCCTGAATGTCTGAAGAAGACTGTCAAATTTCCAACGAAAATCATGGTATGTGGAGTCATTTTGGTGCATGGAACAAGCCATTTACACATTGTTGAGGGAACTATGAACCAGGTTCAATATATAGAGGTACTAAAAGGTCATCTACTACCTCAAATAAGGTGAACAACCCTGGATATTCCAACAGGACTCGGCCTCCTGTCACACGGCTAAATCAATGAAGACGTGGTTTACGCAAAATGGTGTTCAGCTGCTCCCATGGGCTGGAAATTAGCCTGACATGAATCCCAATGAAAGTTTTTGTGGTATACTGAAAGATGAAATACTCAAAGAGCCCATTACTTCAAAACAGTTCTTATATGGCACCTTATTAAGGTTTGGTTTCACTCTGAGAGAATTCAGGAAATGTGCAAAAATTTTATCAATGGCATGTCAAGAAATGTTAAAGCACTTATGGCTGCTAAGGGTGGCTAAACTACTTATTAATTAATGTTCAAGACTTAAAACTATTAAAATAAATCCATTTGCAATCAAAAAAATTGGTTTAATTGACCTTTTTGAGGAAAATGTCAAATTTAAAAAAAATCCATAACTGCGCCAATACTATATATATATATATATATATATATATATATATATATATATATATATATATAAAGTATATAGATATATATATATTATTATTATTATATAAATTATTGCCAGTATTATTTTTACATATTATTACATCTTTATATATATTTATTATTATATACATATATATAATATATTAACAGGAATCTAAATTATTTATATATATATACTTATATTAATTTATTTATTTTATTATATATTATTATTATTATTATATATATATTATTATATATATATTATTATAAATGTTATTATATATATATATATATATATATATATATATATATATATATATATATTTTATATTATATTATATATATATATATTATATATATATATATATATATATATATATATATATATATATTATATTATTATTATTATATATATATGGATATATATGTATATGTACATATGCAGAGAAAGAGAGAGATAGAGAGAGAGAGAGAGAGAGAGAGAGAGAGAGAGAGAGAGAGAGAGAGAGAGAGAGAGAGAGAGAGAGAGAGAGAGAGAGAGAGAGAGAGAGGGATATATATATATATATATATATATATATATATATATATATATATTATATATATATATATATATATATATATATATATATATATATATATACCATAAAAATATTGAATCTTAGAGAATTAGTGACTTTGTGTAAATGGAGAAATTATAACTAAGAGATGAAGCCGGAAACGGAGCCGGAGTCGAGCCGCAGTCGAAGCCGGAGTCGGTTAATTTTAAAATGATTTAAAGGCATTTAAACAATTTAGAGAAACAACGGAGGTGTGTTAGGTTAAGACGAGTTGTTTAGAGTAGCCCAGAGGCATGGTTGTGTTACTTCTCCATGGTCCTTTAATATATTTATTAATAGTGTAGTTATGTATTCGTATAGAATTGGGAAAGAAACCAATTTTATTCCACACGTGAGTAATTGGGAGATCAACATTCTTCTGTTTGTTGATAATTAATATATGTTGGCGGTTGATTCATAAGAAATACTGAGTGAGTTTGTTTTTAGGATTAATAGTGTGTGCAAAGAGAGAGGACTTGCAATTAACTCTTCTAAAAGTAAAATTATGAAAATTAGTGCAAAACGTAAAGATAAAGAAGGTCAATCTCGGTTACAAAATATAAAGGTGGAAAGTTAAAGCCTAGCGAAAATTACATTCTTTAGATATTTAAGGATTGAAATGAATGTCTAGCGAAGTATTTTTCTTGTGAAGAAAAGGGATAGAATTAGACACTAAGGGATATATGCTGCTAAAAAAGATAACTGGTGAAGAGTAAATCAATTGGTACTGAGATAAGTTGGACGATGATAGTTTGAGTAAGAAGACTTTTATGTCTAAAATGATAGGGATTAAGGGAATAGACAAGAAAATTGGAAGTGCTTGATTGATTAAAGGATCTATTATTGGAAAATGGCATTTGTATAATGGAAAAATTAGATTGATGTAACCTCGAGGAGGAGAGTACATGGAAAAAATTCTTTAAGCCGGGTAACAAGTGCTTGAAGAAAATATGATAACGGAAAAGCGCTATTACTTCATCATTTCTAATATCCAACAGAAAATACCCATCATATATGTGGGAGACGGTGGTTAGTATAATAGTATATATATATATATATATATATATATATATATATATATGTGTTTTATATATATATATATATATATATATATATATATATATATATATATATATATATATATATATATATATATATATATATATATATATATATATTTATATATATATATATAAATATATATATATATATATATATATATATATATATATATATATATATATATATATGAAGTGGCGCACGAAATTCATAAAAGCGCCACGATAAATGCGAAAACGGCTAAACACCCAATTCCAAATGAACGAAGTACAATG
>JABUQX010044930.1:35000-38276 GCA_015478945.1 Trachelipus rathkii | reverse complement strand
TCGATCCCAGCACACTCACCACTATACATCAGCTTAACCGACCGACTATCATTCCATCCTTTTCCACATGACCAAACCATCTCACTGTACTTTCATTTATCTCATTTTACTCCCTTCCTCACACCACACAACTCTCTAATACGTTCATTCCTCATTTTTTAACAATTTTTCTCACACCTAACACGCCCTTAAGATTGTTCATTCTGAACACATTGTGTTTTAGATCTATACCTCTTATTCCAGACCATAGTCTCACTAACTAACATATCACAGTAAACAAACACCCTGCATATTAAGACCTTTGCGCACTTCAAGGACTTAGTTCCCTTTACATTCACCCAACGATGTTAATTGCAACCAGCCACCTTCCTGCCATTCACAACTTTCCTACTGCACTCTGCAATCATCCGTTTGCCTTTTCTCCAACATATATCCTAATTATTTAAACTCAGACACTGTTTCCAGCTGCTCACCGATCTAACATAACTTCACACCGAGGACTATCTTCACTCACAACCATAACTTACTCTTATCTACGGTTACTTTTCAAACCCCTCCTTTTACCCACACCCGTGGCAAATGCTCTCTACCAATCCTTCTCAAACACTTCAGATTCCCCACACCAAAACCAAATGCCTCCGATATATATATATATATATATATATATATTTATTATATTAATTAAAATTATATATCATATATATATATATATATATATATATATATATATATATTATATATATATATATATATATCAAGTGGCGAAGCGTCCAGTCATCTATTGATGCGCCGATGACTGACCAGATGAGATAAAAAATAAATCAATTCTTTTTTCAAATTTCTTAATCAATTGAATTTAATTATTATATATATATATATATATATATATATATATATATATATATATATATATAACTTTTAAAAAAACTATAAAAATAAATAAATATATATATATATATATTTATAATATATATATATATATATATATAATGGCGCTTGAAAACGGATCAATTACAATGGAATTAATATTAATATACATGCCCAGGTAATCTGTAAATTTGTCGGATCAATTGCGAGCACATTATCAGTATTATTATATAATGTTCACCAATCAAATTGCGCCAAAAATGTATAGTGATATAACATGGCTAGCTCATCTAGAGATTTGTCGCTGAAGAACTATTTGAGCGAATTTGTTTCTCATATTAAAGCATAAGTACTTTAAAATTTCGTTCAAACTTCGGACTTCTGAAATATAGTAAATTATTAAAGAAATTATAAATTCAAAAATTATTATTAGAATCAATGAAATACAATAATAAATTTCACTCTTTTTACAAAAATAAGTCAATTAAAGTTCCTTACTTTAGAAATAATATATATTTTATAAAGTACGAAATATGATGAAACATTAAAATATTGGCAAAAATTCGTTTTCCTTGAAAGAAAATGTATTTTAATGGGAAACTACTTTGAAAAATAACCTAAATATATTATTAATTATTACTTTTAATTATTATTATTATTATTATTATTATTATTATTATTATTATTATTATTATTATTATTGAAATTTAATATGAATTTGATTTTTTTGCTGTTTTTTTTTATTTTTATTTTGTTTTTAGTTCTTATTTAGAAAAAACTATTTCGGCCGCTCTCTCTGTTCTCTCTCTCTCTCTCTCTCTCTCTCTCTCTCTATATAATATATATATATATATATATATATATAATATATATATAATATATATATATTATATAATATAATGTATATATATATATATATATATATATATATAACTTTTGATAAGGTTCCCTACATAAGGCTGATGAAGAAGTTACTTCAATGTGGTATAGGTTGGGAAGTGGTTTACAATTTTTTTTTTTTTAGTTGTCACCACCACTCACGGGCAGCAAGCCCTATTCAGGGAGGGATGGTGTTGCACACCAAAAGTTTTTTCATTCCGCCTAGGCGCAAATTACGAGATGAGAAACAGCCGCAGGCTTTAAATGAGTGAGATTAAATTCAGCAGGGAACACAGAAGATGGAAGAGAATTAGTAGCTAGTAGTATTAGTATTAGTATTGAGCTAGTATTGAGACATTAGATGAATATAGTGAACGAGGCGAAGGCACTGAGGGAAAGTGCTAGTAATGAGACATAGAGAATATAGTTGAACGAGGGGCGGGGGTCAGCACGTAGACTTCCCTCAAAAAACTGGGCAGGGAATGCCATTCCGGGGACCACCCGCCTCCTAACCGGTTCATAGATCTCAGGACCCGTGTTCCGATCAAATGTAATCACAGGTAAAGACATAGGACACCTGAGAGGACACCGGAGAGGAGAAGGAGGAGGAATGCCAGAAATCGTCCAAGGTTGAGTTAGGGGAAATAGGAGGCCGAAGAGTATTGGAACCTTTTCAGTTAGTTGGAGAGTTAGCAACAAAGCCATCAGATCGAATAAGAGGGGCAAAAGATGATTTACAGAAATTGTTAGAGATGTTTTTGGCAAGAAGGCACAGGAAAGATTTGTAGTAGGAGACCAAGGAGGTTAGCGACTTTCCGTTTGATAAAGCCCGGCATTTGCTCGTGAGAAGAGTATCCTGCACGATTTCTAGCTGAGTGGAATTTGAAGAGTGATAGGAGAACGAGAAATTTTTCCATCCCGTTAGCGCTGTCTTTAGCCTGAATGGCCAGAGAGCAGGCACGATCGAACCATGGATTATGAGGAGAGAAAGAATTAGTCGAAGAAGGAATGAACACCTGCTCATCCCGTCAACGATTACAGCTCCTACCTTAGTGGCAGAAGCCGAAGCGTCATCAGAGTCAAAGCAGTCATTCCCCAATTATAGTTAGCGTAGAATCGACGCAAGGCCCCCCAATCAGCCCGATCAAAGTGCCAGAAAAAAAACGCATAGGGCAGGATGGAGCTGTTGGAGAGAGAGAAGTAGTAAAATTAAGAGATATAAGGATGTGGTCAGATTTACCAATAGGAGCGAAAATGTGATATTTATAGAGAGAAGGGACTGAGTGGGTGAAAACAATAGGTCAAGTGGTTCAAGAATTGGTTGATAAAGAAGTAGTTGTGGAATAGAAAACAGTTTGTACAACTATAAATGGCAATAACTCATCATGGGAAATAGTGAAGAGTGGTTTCCCACAGGGTTCAGAGCTGGGTTACTATTGTTCCTCATTAATATAAGTGATTTAGACCATGGACTTAAATGCAAGGTTTCTAAGTTGGCAGATGATAAAGTGGCCACCTCAGTTAGGAAAA
>JABUQX010044930.1:20000-25000 GCA_015478945.1 Trachelipus rathkii | reverse complement strand
AGCGTCCATGTGAGCGTAGCTCGCTTTTCAGGCAAGCTTGAACGCTCGCGTTCAAGCTTCGCGTAGCATCGTTGCTTGTTTTACTTAAAATAATTTTAATCAATAATTTATAGAAAAGTAGAAGACATATTTACTAAGTTGATTTATTACGCGTTTCCGTTCTGTACGTGAGATATCTCCAGAGGAAAGTTGTTCGTAAGCGAATAAGTGTCGCTTAGTTGATATATATACAATAATGAAATCAAATAATGTCAAGTTTAACTGATAATTCATTAAATTTTATATTAATGATGGGTCTAGTTTTGATGTTGAAGGGCTTCGTAATCTTAAGTTTTTGAACTTCATACAATGCTTATAAGATCGTAAAATGTTTGGAAATATTGCCTATGTTTGATTGATTGGCCATGTGTCGTGTGAAAATGTGTAAAGATTTTACTGGGATTGTTATATCAAATGTTTGATATGCCCTATTCCCCCAGGAACAATCGATTGGTCCGTGTAACCCAACATATTTCCAAAGATGCAGTTCTAACTAAGGAGGGCTAAAAATTTATTAATATATTTTAATTATTATTATTTTATTTTTATTATTATTATTATTATTATTATTATTATTATTATTATTATTATTATTATTATTATTATTATTATTATTATTATTATTATTATTATTATTATTATATTATTATTGCATTATTATATATTATTATTATTTTATTATATTATTTATAATTTTTTTATTATTATTATTTAGTGCTAATTTCATTAAACTTTTTATTATTATTTTATATTATTATTATTATTATTATATTATTTTAATTATTAATTATTATTATTATTAATATTATTTATTAATATTATTATTATTATTTATTATTATTATTATTATATTCTTATTATTATTATTATATGTGTGTATTATTATTATTATATTATTATTATTATTATTATTATTATTATTTGATTATTAATTATATATTATTTAACTATTATTATTATATTATATTATTATTATTATTATTATTATTATTATTTATAATTATTATATTATTGTATTATTATATTATATTAATTTATTATTATTATTATTATATTATATTATTATATTATTTTATATTTATTATTTATTGATTATTTTTTTATTATTATTATTTATTATTATTATTATTATTATATATTATTACTTATATTATTATTATTATTATTATTATTATTATATTATTTATTAATTATTATTATTTTACTTATTATTATTATTATATTATTATTATTTTTATTATTATTATTATTATTATTATTATTATTATTATTATTATTATTATTATTATTATTATTATTATTATTATTATTATTTATTATTATTATGTGGCTCAAGACTTTTTTTTTTCTTTAATTATTATCAGCAAACTTGATTTAGCAAACACAGATTTCTACAAATAATAATTCTATCATGATTTTATTTTTGCTAGAAAGTGACTTTTTTCAAAATTTATTTTAAAATTACTGTATATTTTATTTTGATCCAAAATTAAAAAAAAAAAAAATTAAAATTTTTATTCCTAAAAATAGTTTTATATATATAGTATTATATAAATATATAGTATGGTGTGAGTATATATATCATATTATCATATATTAATATATTAGTATATATATATTATATATATAATATATATAATATATATAATATATATATATTGTATAATATATAATTATATATATATATATATATTGTATATATATATATATATATATATATTATATATATTATAATTATATATAATATATATATATATATATAGTATAATATAATATATATACTAATATATATAATAATTATATATATATATATAATTATTATACATATAAATATATATATATATATTATATATATATATATATATCACTAATATATATTTATAATATACTATATAATATATTATACTAATAATATATTATATATAGTAGATATTAATATATATATAAATATATAACTACATATTATATATATATAATTATATATATTTTTATATATATATACTATATTATTATATAATATAAAGGTATATCATACATTATATAATATATATATATATACTATTATATATATATATATATATACATATATTATATATATATATAATTGGCCATGTGTCGTTGGAACTCACTCTCACTCACTCTCACTCACTCTCACTCACTCTCACTCACTCTCACTCACTCTCACTCACTCTCACTCACTCTCACTAACCAACATATGTCAAAGTGCAGTCTAAACTAAAGGACAGCTAATTAATAATTATTATTATTATTAATTATTATTATTACTATATTATTATATTTATTATTATTATTATGTAATTATTATTATTTATTATATTATTATTATCTAAAAGATATTATTAATTATTTACTATTATTAGTTATTCTTATTATTATTATTAAGTATTATTATTATACTATTATAAATGTCATATATATATAAATATATATATATATATTATTATTATTGTCCTGACTCTCGCAAAGGTCGGACGTGTTACAGCTGTATCTCTCTCATGTGCTAAGTGAAAACTTTCGCCCCACCCCTAATAACATTCCTATTATTATATTCAATTAAAAAATCACAAGCGCTGTTGCAAGATATTAGTACGAACCATTATAAACGGATTTATTAATAAAACTGGAAATATGGCACAAACCAGAAATAATGGAGGTAAAAATAAAACTAAAACTGATAATAAAGGGAGGGATGATAACATCGACGACGAATCTTTTACGATTAGTCAGGTAGACGCCCTCCTAGCTACCCCCCCTTCCCCACTCCCTTCTCTTTCTCAACTTAACCTGGAAAACTCCGAACCACAGCTGACCCTAAATGATCTACAAAATGAATTTGCTCAATTCAAAGCTGCATTTGCTGAATACCAGAAACAGAAGGAAGATGAAATTACAAACTTAAAAAACAGAATCCTAAAACTGGAGAATGATAGAAATGTGACCACCCCGTCTGGCACTGAACTAGCAGAAATAAAAGAAACAGTTCAGGCCATTACGGAATCCCAAGAAACATTACAGCAGGAACAGGTAAAAAATGTTTGCGTGATCACAGGTCGGGGTTTGCCTAATGGGACTCGACCTGTGATCACGCAAACATTTTTTACTTGCTCCTGCTGTAATGTTTCCTGGGATTCCGTAATAGCCTGAACTGTTTCTTTTATTTCTGCTAGTTCAGTGCCAGACGGGGTGGTCACATTTCTATCATTCTCCAGTTTTAGGATTCTGTTTTTTAAGTTTGTAATTTCATCTTCCTTCTGTTTCTGGTATTCAGCAAATGCAGCTTTGAAGTGAGCAAATTCATTTTGTAGATCATTTAGGGTCAGCTGTGGTTCGGAGTTTTCCAGGTTAAGTTGAGAAAGAGAAGGGAGTGGGGAAGGGGGGGTAGCTAGGAGGGCGTCTACCTGACTAATCGTAAAAGATTCGTCGTCGATGTTATCATCCCTCCCTTTATTATCAGTTTTAGTTTTATTTTTACCTCCATTATTTCTGGTTTGTGTCATATTGTGTACGATATCCTCTCTCTGTGCCAGTTCTTCACGAGTCTTCTCTCAATAACTCACCGAGAGTGTCCGTTCTATAAGAGTTCGTACTCAATATCTGCACAAGCGCTGTGCGATGTGATTTTATATATTAATATATAATAATAGTTATGTTATTAGGGTGGGGCGAAAGTTGTTCACTAGCACATGAGAGAGATTGACAGCTGTAACACGTCCGACTTTGCGAGAGTCAGAACAATAATAATAATAATAATAATAATAATAAAAAAATAAAAATAACTAACTAATAATACATAATAATAATAATAATATAATAATACAAATAATAATTAATAATAATAATAATAATAATAATAATAAATAATAATAATAATAATAATAATAATAATAAAATAATAATAATAATAATAATAAAATAATAATAATAATAATAATTATTATTAGTCCGTGTTAGACTGCACCTTTACAATATGTTGGTTACAGGACCGAAATAATTGTCGGATGGGGGCATATTCAACATTGAGTATAACCAATCCCAGGTAAAATCTTTACACATTCACACACACTATGCCATATAGTATATATATAATATATAATATTATATATATATATATATATAATATACTGTATATATATATATAGTATACTATATAATAATAATATATTATAATTATATATATATAATATATATATAATATATAATATATATATATATATATATATATCTAATATATATATTAACTACTAAGTATATATATATATATATATTATAGATAATATAATATTATTATATATATAATATATTATTATATTATATTAATATATATATGTGATAATAGTTATATATATATATATATATACTATATATATACTATATATATATAGTAATAATAATATATATAATAATATATATTATATATATTATAATAATAATAATAGTATATATATATATAATATATATATTATATACTATATATTATATATATAAATATATATATATATTATATATATATAATATATTACATAAATATTATATATATATATATAATATATATATATATGATATATATATATATATATTACTATATATATATATGTAATTATATATATATTATATTTAATATTTTTTATTTAAACTTATCTACAAATATTTTTATGATAAAAAATTTTAATTTTTTTTAAATTTTTAGATACAGCGAATTAAATTTTTGTAAATTTTTAAATTAAATTTTGAAAAGAAAGTTCATCTAGCAAAAATAAAAATATGATAGAATTATTATTTGGTAGAAATCTGTGTCGCCTAATCAATGCTGATAATAACCCTCTAAACAAAAAAATCTTAGGACTATAAACTAACCTTAATATTAATAATAATCAATCAATAACATGGAACATAATAATAATTAAGATTAGATAATATTATTTTAATAGGTAATAATAATA
>JABUQX010044930.1:7500-15000 GCA_015478945.1 Trachelipus rathkii | reverse complement strand
GCATCCTCCCCTTGCGTACCGCATGTACGATCCGGTACGAGAATGCAAACGTGTACTGTTTTCAACTAAATTTTTTTTTTTTTTTCAAAAATTTTTTTTTTTTTTTTTTTTTTTTTTAATATTTTTTTTTTTTTTTATTTTTTTTTTTAAGCTTTTCATGTTCATAACGTAAAAATTTATTTTTTTTACATACCTTAAATCAGTAAATGCATTTAAATAATTCATTATCCCAACCACCCTGCTGTCCATATATGATCTATTGATCTATTGATCTATTGATCTATTGATTAAGGTCATATTTTTATTAAAATTGCTATGTTTTACATACCCTAAATCAGTAAATCAGTAAATCAAGCCACCCAACCTACCCTCCTGTCCAATCATGATCTAATGATCTATTGATCTATTGATCTATTGATCTATTGATCTATTGATTAAGGTCAAATTTTTTACTAAAATTGTAACTTTTTACATACCCTAAATCAGTAAATCAGTAAATCAAACCACCCAACCTACCCTCCTGTCCAATCATGATCTATTGATCTATTGATCTATTGATTAAGGTCAAATTTTTTACTAAAATTGTAACGTTTTACATACCCTAAATCAGTAAATCAGTAAATCAAACATCCTTCCCCACTACCCCTCCTGGCCACTCCTGACCTACTTTCTATTGATCTATTTGATCTATTGATCTATCTTGCATCTTATTTTATTCAAGTCATATTTTTCTTTGGCATAAATAAGTTCTTTTGAAAAAGCGCGGAAAAGAAAACAAGTTTCTATTTTAAAGTTAAACCATAATTGCAAACTACATTTAATCGTTAAACATATAAATTTTTAGCATTCAAATATATTTTACAATTTTATTAAAAGAAACATTATTTAAAAAACATATAATGAAATAAATACAGTATACACCACATAAATTAGACCTGATAGGTTGTATAGGAAAACATAAGGTCTTAACATATTGAACATTATTATATTTTAAAAAAGATACTACATAATGATTACTAAACATAAAATCTAAATGCAGAGAGTCAAGGAAATAAACAACATTATTTTTATTCTTATACACAGCTATCCAATGTCCATTGCTTGAAACATCCCTGGGAGAAGTGTTGAAGATAAGACCAGAGTCGGTATCCAATTTCACAGAACAGAGTTCGTTACATGCAAATACGCCTAAAAATCTTCTTTCGTTTCCGAAGGCATTTAATATTTCTTCTTCATTCATCATTAATAATTCAAGATTATATTTCGTGTTCTATCAATCTCGATGATTTGAGGATGCTCCAGATACACCAGAACTGAGATTGAGGATGTCAAACTTTGTCCAAATTTAAGACTCAGTCCTAAAGTTCCTTTTCTTAGGATATTGAGATGATAAGCATTACAAGCTGAAAGATCAGCAGTGAGATCATATGCATATAAATTACTGTTTTCAGCATAATTCTTGAGATCAACACCCGTACCGTTATCGCTGCATGATACCGTATTGGCAAATAAGTCGTAAAAAGGCCGTGAGCATTGGGAATGTGAGTCTTCATATGTCATCTCATAATCACGACCGTAAGGTTGACCATTCACATGTAAACTGACCCCTCTAAGTCCGAAATGGGTAAATTTAAAGGGGGACTTTCCATAGTTTCCAGAATATGCGTCGTGTTCTACAATTCCTATTATTACCTTCTGAGGTAAGCTCCCATTGACTATGTTAGGTATATTAATGCTCGATAACCCTTGGGTAAAGTTAAAAATTTTAGTCTCAATTCTCTTGATTGGATATTTTGCTGTATCGGTCAAAAGAGATTTCTCTATTTCCATATGTTTAAAGGGAGATAATTTCACTTTACGTACATAAAGATATGCATCCAGTAATTTAAAGATAGGTTTTGGAACCGGACTTGTAGCTAAAAGAGCACTTTTAACATTAAGAGCAAATTCAGGTGTAGATCTAGTTAACCTGATACGCGTATCCACAGATGGTAGAATAAGTCTTTCCTGAGAGAATATATCACCATTTACACGACCGTAATATTCATAGGTGTTATTTTTAGATTTACCAGCATGGGTCCTGTGGTTCTCTACATCTTTTAGATTGTAATATCCTGATGATTGTAGATGAGACTCTTTCGCATCTTGAGAATAATTTAATAAAGTTTCAATATAACTGCGATAAGGGTAACTTGCTGCTGATGCGCCTAGAGATGTTTCATTTAAAAATACCTCAAGTTGATTAAAACACGTATACAGGAAATTTGTTTCGGTGGATACTATGTGATCGGTTCCTGTGAGATCTGAACCATCTTCGTTTACTAACTTAGTCTTTAGATATAAAAACACACTCGAAGGGTCAAGATATTGATCAGAAGTGCCTGGAATATTGAAATCGAGAGGTACATCTGTATTTGTGATTGAGTGAACGGGATTAATACTAATAAAGTTGGATTCACTCACGCTAATCTGTGTAGGGTTCACAGAGAAGAGATCCAATTCGCGCTTACAACAGTCTGGGCTGGAGGGATGGGGAATGCATCTTTGATAGTACAATCACCGAATGTTATAATGATAGAGAGCATTTGTTTTAAACATTTGTTGATATACAAATAGTTAACAGGTTGTTCACTGTTTATGTAAAATAATTGCCGTTCATCATTATTAAAGGGTAAACACATCAATACACTTTTTCCTTTAGTGGACCTTTCCCTATCTCTTATAGTTTTTTACGAGACCTACACCTTGACCTGCATCTTACGTTCGTATTTTTTCGTTTAACATCATCTAACATTTCATCAGAAGCATCGGCTAGTCGTCGTTTTACAGCTGTTCGAGGATCGACACCTCCCATAATATCTTGGAAAGTATCTATACCTGTCCTAGCTGCTTTTTTAGCAAGATATTTACCTCCTGATTTAAACAAAAGGGATGGCTCGTCTGAACAACGAAGCAAAAAATCCACCTAAACCATACCCCCTCTGCATTCTTGACCCCCTGAAGACTCGTTCTCTTTCCATTATTATTTAACGGAGCTTCCTTCTTATATGTACTTTACACACTGCTGTTCCAATCGTGAATGGGTATGGCTTACCTTCTACATCTCTTATATAAATACGATCGAACTCAGTTGGGTCTTACTCAGGGGTAAGTAGTGAACATTAGGAAAACTTATAACTCTTTTACCTTTAGGAAAATGAACTACTCTTAACAAAGAGGCTTTAGTATTCCCTACGTACTGATGGTTATAATATCTGTATAAACATAGGCCATACCAGGATCTTGAAATATCTTAGAAGGTTGGCATACAAAATGTAATGAACTCTCGGCGTCATTTTTTATGACATACTCTTCCATCGTTGGTATATAACGCGTTAGATCCTTTAGAGTAGGTTTGGTATTATTTCTCAATTTTTTGTTTACATACGAGTAATGACAATTACGAAACCATCCTGAAGGGCTGATCATAAATAAACCTAGATCGTTCAAATTCACATGAGCTTGAGATTTTAATGTGATTAACGCATTATCTTCGTTAGCGGATTTATTAACAAGAAACACTAAATCATTACATAACTGACTTGCTTCAAATTGTTTGTTTAAGTCTATGAACACATCGGTAACCGATTTATAGAGACCGCGGTTTATATAATATCTTTCAAAAAATATTCTTTTTTGCCTCGTTTGAGGGTCGCCATATTAGCGTTAATTTTTAATACATTTTTAACATTATCAACATTTCTAAATATCGTAAAAGCCAAATATGAAACAGGCATATTCTCTATATCAGCGTCGAGAATTATTTCATTAATCCTGCTTCATGCATTTCTCGATCAAAAGTTATAGGATTCAATAACTCTGTAGTATAGTCTGATATTTTATTTTCCGGATGTAGATCCATAGAAGCCGATGAGGGCAGCGTTAAATAGAAATGATCTTCACTCTCCATGTTCCCAACGTAAACTGATCAATGTTTCTTAATTCGTTAGCATTTATATAACTGTTAAACTTGCAGGGTATCCTACCCATTTGACAAGATACTTCTTTTTTTACCTTTCCCTTTAGATCCTACTATTTTTTTCTATTTTATACTCATGACTCTTAGGATCAAATTGTATTTTCTGTATTTCTTGTTTATAGAAGCCTCCTTTTATTTTTTCTCCGTCTAAATCCTCTAGATAGTATAATTTTAACATGTCTCTAGGGAATTCTCTGATAGCCTCTACTTTAAAAACTTCTCTCCATCCAGGCTCATACCCTTTTCTGAATTTTCATCAGTCCTGGATACTCTTCACATAATCTCCTACTTTAATGGCCTGTGTTATCTTTTATTTCCTTTGGGTTGGATAGGACAAATGGTTTTGTCGTTTACCATTCTATAGGGTATTCTTAAGTGTTCTTATGATGAGGACCGTTATAGGAGTAAGCAAGTCCTGTTAGTATATCTATTATAATTTAAATTATTTTATTTCGTGAAATACCTATGCATTCTTTTCTTTTATAGTTTCTGTACTCTTTCACTATTGGCTGCTTTATTAAACTGAAAATGTTGTTGTAATACCCTATATCTATCATAATCTAATTCTTGAAACTTTTTACCTAAAAATTCTGTACCCTTATCTGTCCATATCATTTGAGGATATCTGTCATCCTTATTTATAATTTCTCTGACTGCTGTAGCAAAGTCTTTGATTTTTTTATCTTTTAAAACCCTAACCATAGGTATCTGGAATATACATCTATCACAAAAGAATATATTGATAGTATTATATTTTAAGATTTATATTTTATCATATCGGTCAAGTCTAGTTGCCATACGCTATCTAAATGGTGGGCTATAGTTTTTATAGTTCCGTGTAGGAAATTTTTTTTCGTATAGGTTTATGAAGGGTAAAAGCATCCTCACCTTCTAAATATTTTTTTCAATTCTTTTTTACTAATTTGAGGAAACTTTGAAGCAAACCTTGAAAAACCCCCACGTAAACTGTATGGCTGTTTTCACATCAAGTAATATTTATCGGACCGCTTCTTAGCTCCATGATTCACAATGCATTAACAATAAAAATTTTATCATTTATACAGAAAAGGTGACATAAAAAAAATCAGATGTATATATGAAGTATTTTATTTTTAATTACAAAAATATATATTAAACTATTTTTAATTACAAGTCTAAAAACATAGCAAGTGTATACAGAAAGATAACATGAATTATATACATAATTTAAATTACAAATAATACATTCAATATAAAAAAAATCATAATAAATAATCATGTGCTAATCCACTTTGAACTTTGTGTGGATTTTTTCTTATTCGACCCGTTCTTGAACGTAATGTGTTTCTACTTATCACCTTTAATCTATCCGATGCGAAAGAAGTACCAGCGGGACTTGCATCAGGTCTAGGTGTCAATGGAATATTATCCAGATCCGCTAATCTTTGTTTATTCAGGATTAAACTTCTTGGAAAATTAATAGTCTGAAGTTCTTGTTTGATCCTGTTCCAACCTGTCACAGGGACCTTCTTCCATTCACGGGAGAGATCAGATATCAAGTCAACAATATTCGAACCAGCTAGGACTTCTCATCAATAATGATTTGACCGAGATCATTCCAAGTAATCTGATCTTTTAAAATATTATATAGAGCTATACCCGTTTTCTTACTCCTTACTGGTAAGCTTTCCTGGAGTATATGTCTAAAATTAGCTTCTCTTTTCACCATGGGTTTAGTATCTGCAGTTAGAGCTGTATCTTCCTTGGGTGATTTTAATAAAACTTTTAAATCAACTAATTTTTGTATAGCGTTTTGATATAGGATTCTTTTTTCATGAATGTTAACGTTGGAGTTTAATATTTGCTGCAGTTCCTTCTCATAATTATTTATCTGTTCAACTTGAGGATCATATAAACTCAAAGGCTGCTGTTGAATCAATGGGTGATAAGGATTATATCCGATCTGATGTTGATGAATGTCTGGTAGAGGTTGTTCGAGCTGTTGTTGTTGTTGTTGTTGGGGTTGTTGTTGCTGATGTTGTTGTTGTTGTTGTTGCTGCTGTTGTTGTTGCTGTGTTGCTTGTTGGTTGTTAGAGGTAGGTTTCCTGTTGTTTAATTTCAACTCTTTCATAATGTTTGTTTAGGGTAAAACCACTACCTTCTTCATCATTGAGCAAGCCACTTGGTTATCAAAGGGTATAACGGAAAAGAGTAGAGCAGGAACACACCGCCCCTTCGTAAGCTTTCTTTTATTTTTTAAAAGCTTCTTACGTTCCCGCAAGTTTATGACGTTTCTATGACGACGTAGCTTTACCTTCTGAGGTCTGTTTAAAGGAACATTTCCCTTTATAAGATTTAGGCATACTTCTGCTATACATTGGATAAATTTTTCATCTTCACAGATCAGTTTACGTTTTTCTGAAGGTTTCAGGGTTTTAAATTTTCTCATAAGAGGTAAATAATGTGCTACTAGAGTGCTCATTATTCAGGTATGTATACTGTCTCAATCTCGCTAGGTAAGATATTTGTACGCAGTAACACTCTATGCATGTTCTTAGGATGAAGCTCGCAGAGTAAATAACCATGAGGTATAGATGTAACTTCTTTATATACTTTTAGGAACTTTTTACGTTGAGTAGGGAACATTTTGGTAGCCACAACATTGACCTGACTCATATCCTTTTCTTTGGTCCCGAAACAAGATAAATACTGCGTGTTAAAGACACATCCCTCATATTACTTATTCTGGTGAAAAAAGATAATTCTGAGTTATTAAAAAATGACTGTGTGGTTTTTAATGATTGAGAGTTAACTGTGAAAGGTTTCTGCTATATTCCTCATTTCCAATTTATGCATCAAATTCATCAGGATTATAATTATATGCCTGGTAAACATTGAAGGCTTTTAATCATAATAACCTTCGTGAAATTCGATTACATCTTTGTAATCTTTAAACTTTTCTTGATAAACACTGTAACACCATATGATTTTAACAGGTTGTTGTTCGAAATCTCGACCCTTTAAAAACTGTTTAATAACGAAAGGTTTTCCCCCACCCAGTAGGACAGACACAAGACATGTGCAGGGTGCGGAACATAAATTTACAACGTCCATTCTAGATTGACCCCCGAACACTATTGAATAAGAAAAGGCTGCACTTTGTTATAAAGGCTTTTAAAATTAAAAACTTGTTTTCTTTCCCCGCTTTTTCAAAAGAACTTATTTAAACTAAAGAAAAATATACTTGAATCAATAGATCAATAGATCAATGATCAATAGATCACAGATCAATAGATTTCAACAAAAACTGGCCCCAGGAAAGGGAAAGGGGGGGGATTTTAAGTTTGGGGGAAGGATGTTTTGATTTACTGATTTACTGATTTTAGGGTATGTAAAACGTTACAATTTTAGTAAAAAATTGACCTAAGAATAGATCAATAGATCAATAGTCAATAGATCATATTGGACAGGAGGGTAGGGTTGGGTGAGTTTGAATTTATGAT
>JABUQX010044930.1:0-2500 GCA_015478945.1 Trachelipus rathkii | reverse complement strand
AACACTATAAGGAGAGTGATTCAACAGTTCGACGCCTAGAAAGATTGCAGAAAGTTAATGAGAGTAGGAAAGCTTGCAGTCGACAAGCGCTAGATTTACACTTTATCAAGGAAAGCAATATATGTGGAACCATCTCAGATATTTGATCCGTATCCATTACAAGAGCGAACAAGGTCTCTATGCAGAGCTAGCAACTGGGGTAGTGAGAAGTTTTGAAGGCTCCGCAGAACATCCAACTTCCTAGAAGCTTGTTAGAAAGAACATAATGTGATCTTTCTAAGAAAGACCACGAAAAAAAGAAAATATCAAAAATATTAAGAACAGAAAAAGGAACGAGTTGCGTTTTCAGAGGAGATGTTGTAGTTGTTTGGAAGATTATGGTTCAAGTAGTTGATAAAGAAATTGAGTTATTGAGGCATTGAAAACAACCATGGATTCTTTAACACAATTGTAGAGGTACGAGAAAGATCAGAGGTGTAATACTTCAAGGCTACTCTCCTAGCATCATTTATTTGCTGTTGAACGGATCGTCTTTGAAATTAGAAGGAACAATGATGAGTGTAGTTATCAGCCTAAGAGTGGATAGGAGACACAGTAACCGATAGATCATTGATGCAAAATAGAAAAAGAGTTGGGGATAGAACAGAATTTTGAGGGACAACACTATTGATGGATTTAAAGAACAAGAGCCATAGAATGACTGAAACGGAATTCAAAGGAAGGTTACAAAGAGAAGGATAAATACCGAAAGGGAAAGTTTAGATATTAAGGCTTTTGTCGAAAGCCTTCGCTAACCAAAAGATTCGCCGAAATGCAGAAGAAAGAGCAGAGAACGAAAAGTCGGAGAGAAGGGAAAGATGATCACCAGTCGAGCGCTCCTTGCAGAAGCCATATTGTCAATCAGAGATAAGATTAGAGTATTTAAGATGTTTCTAAGATAAGATTAGAGTATTTAAGATGTTTCTAAATCTTCTTGTTAAGAAAAGATTCACAAACTTTAGGAAGAACAGAGGTTAAAGCTGTAGGACACACATATAACCTAGTTGGATTGTTGGCTGAGGTCTTCCTTCTTCAGCACAGGCTGAATGAATGCACGCTTCCAACAGAAGGAAAAGGTTGAAGTTGATAAGGTGTGAGGAAACAGTTTACCAGAACAGGGTGCAAGTTCAGAAGCTCAAGTTTGAGGATCACTGAAGGGATAACTTCAATACCTCCGCCTTCCTTAATGTTAAGCTAAAGAATACAGAAAACATTTTAATTGAGTGGAAATAACGTCTAGAGTGGGGATATTAGAGGGAAAAGTTTGGGCAAACAGTCAGCTTCAGTCAGAAGTTAAGACAGGCAGATTACATTCAGAGATGCAAGGGAGGATGAGAGGAAGAAAAAATTAGAGTTGACATGTTTAAAATTCAAAATGTCAGAAAAGAGCTAGGTAAAAAACCAGAAGGATTGTTGTATTTTTTACGAAGAAGATTTTTGGTTTCGAAGAGTTGATTTTTTTATGATTTCGGATGACATGTATAAAAGCACAAGTTTCTGGATTTGAAGACAAAGATAATTTCTGATAAACCAAAAAAAAGGGTTTATTTTTCCAGGTTTTAATTTTTTTTTTTTCAAGTTGTTGCAGCGAAAGATGTAGTCTCATATATATATATATTATATATATATATATATATATATATATATATATATATATATATAATATATATATATATATATATATTATATAATTGGGAAAATAATTTCTAATTATGTTTTTTATCAAAAGTGAAAAATGTCTTTGTTTTAAATTAAATTGTTCTTATGAATGCTTAATATATATGTATTGGCTCATTAAACTTATATGAACATTAATATTAAGATGTAAATATTATATTAAAGTAAAAAAAAATTTATACATTGATTTTAAGTTAAAATAAATTAATAATAAAAAAAAAAACAAAAACCAAAAAACAGTTTTTATGTGTCTCTTAAAAAGTTATTAAAAAAAAAAAAAACATGTTTTTTCCACTTTCTTTTTTCCATATAGTACTAACTGCAAATATTCGAAGAACTGACCACCCTACGATACCCTAACTGCTCAAAAAGGGTTGCAGTGCCTTCACCTAAATTATGAGTGGACATTGGTAGTTTCGGCATTGGTCGTTTGGTAACTTTTATCCAGCCACTTCTGTTTCTGTAAAATTCTCTTTATTCTTCTGTATTTCTTGCTGAATATAAAATACTTACTTCAAGCTTGAGTCTGGTGAAAACTATTATAAAATAAAATGAGTTTCGTATCTGTTAAGTCATGAATCAGAGAGCTAAACAGAGTGTGGATGCGACTGTGTCAAAAAAATGATGACAGTACCTGTCCTCTCCCAAAGGAGGAGTACTTCACTAAAGTATCACGATGACAGTTTCAGAGTAATAGCTGAAAGTATAAGGTAAATTGACGCGGAAATTCGACAGCAAAAAGAGACGAAGTTAGCTACCAAAATGGTCACAGGGAAAATGAGAG